>JBANCV010000314.1:0-47214 GCA_037040105.1 Amiota albilabris
TACTCATAGTTTATAGTGTATTAAATGTTAAAAGAAAATAGAAATACTTAATGAAAATGAAACAAAATAAATAAATAGAAGAACAAAAAGTCTTTTTCATTGAACTCTATATACGTATTTCTAAAGTTTGGTATTTAAGTTTCTTCCTATCTTTCTAAACGTCCTTTTAGGTCAGTCGTCAGTACAGTTCGGATGAAGGTTTGCTTTTACACAATCGATTCACTTTTCACTTGTCTCAGTCGTTTCAGTTCTTTGTATAGCCCTGAACAGTCAGTTGTACTGACGTGATGGAATGGACTGAGGCATGGCACGAAGGAATTCCAAGAACTAAAATGATCCATCCATCCAGTCAGCTTTCAGTTTCCGTTTCACTTCTCTTTTCAATGATTAATTTTTATAATTAGGAAAAACTGACGTCTAAAAGGACCTTTAAGGTGGAGTCACATATATATTGCTGAGAATTAAGGAATGCCATCTTGCTATTACACTCAAATAAGAGTATGCGAGTCAATTAGTAACTCCAGAGATTAGAAATAACCCCTTGCTTGGGCCATATGATCAGAAGTGTGTTTTTCTGGTATAATCATTTTATTATATCCTATTTTTGTTATAAGATATCAAGTGAAAATCGGTACTACTCATATAACATAATTCAAATTCATCTTTAACATATAAAATCCTTATTGACCGACCGTCGAATTGTCATTGGCAATTGTGTTTATATAAAGAGGATATTCAGATTGATTACTTTGATGAGTGTTCGAGAGTAAAATCTGAGATCCAATATCTAGAAAAATAAACTTACTTCTTAATAAAAAAAAAAACAATATCTGCATTTAACGTTTCGTAATTTATTTTATTAACTTTAACTCAGATATGAATTAAAATTTTGTGTTTAACTAATCTTTCTGAGCTTGATTACAATATTAAATATCTGAAAGTAACATTATATCAAAGATTCAATGAATTATTGTTCCATTGTGCTTATTGTTGTGATGAGCGACATTGGTGACCTGATGGTGCCTGGTAAATTGAAACCGGAATTCTTATTGGAAATGTTGTTCGAGACTCGTAATGTGTATGGCTATGAATGTGCCAATGGCAATGGTGATGGTATTGTGATGCTATATTATTGTTGTTGTTGTGGTTGTTGGTGTTGTTGTGAACCATTTGTGTTAGTGTGTGAGTTAGTCGAAGCCATCGCATAAATGAACCAACATATGAAGAACCCACAACCACAGGCTATTCCTTTTAGTGACAACTTTAAGATTGGAGCCCCCAACATAATCGCCAACATCAATGTTGTGACTGCTCTTAAGACTTGGTCAACAACTTTTTCATCACCAAAAACTGAGAAGGCCAAGCATAAAAACATTATGGCAAATGTGTACCATAATTTACGTCGCAAGCAGCACTTAAATACACTATCTCCGGTTATATACAACACAAACAGTCCAATTGCGAAAAAAAGCATACTTAATAGATTAACATATGCTTTCTCCAAGTTGTCAGCCATCAGGCTCCTGTAAAATTGCAAAAATGTCATTGCAATGGCTACCAGAAGTGGCTCCACTCGGCATTGACCCATAATACGATAGTCTCGAATCATTTTGAAGCCAAAGATGCAATGGCTAATACTTAGAAAGACAGCAATATGTTCGATTTCTTTGTTATATTGACTTAGTATCGGGCCAATATACTCCATTGCGTTGCGTTGCATTAAGGATTTTTTACTTGTCGCCTTGAATTGAAATTGCACAGTGACTTAATCTTTGCAATTGACAAAAAAAGAAAAAAAGAAAAACATTCTACTTACTTGGTATTTATAAAAAACTCTTGCTTCTTAAAATTATTTCTTAATGTGTGCTGAAAAGTCCAGTCCTCTAATCTTAAGATTGCTGAAATTAGTTCGATATATGCATGCATTCGTGTATTTATAATAGAAATGTATTGGGAGTACAAATACGTTTCCGTCGTTTGACAAAAGAAGACCCCACCAGTATAGTTGAAATTTTCAGATGTATAATAAAACCTCATATCATAAGGTTGGACATCGAAGATTTGTATCGTGAGGCTGCTTTAAGTGTAAGAGAAATTGTCGTAATTGGTTTCAAAAGTTTAAGAACAAAGAATGTGTCATAGAAAATGTACCATTCTTTCATAGTAAATGCCCAATATTCGACTAAAATGTGCGGAATTTTATTTGTACTCCCAGTGCAATGTACTTACCAAATTTAAACTTTTAAGATTAACAGATGGAAACGTTTATTATTATGAAATTTGAAAATTGTGTATTTTTCTAATTTGAAGTAAGTAGAAGTCACAAAATAAGTTAACCGTTGAAGAAATGGTTACTGTGTTTAAGTATTGTAAATCTTAAATGTCAAGTAACTCCTTAAATAATTTATCAAATTCGAAAATCTATTAATTCTTTGATTTAGTTGACTATCTTGGTCTTGATCTTGAGAAAAAACCTTTCCGTGTTGGTCTTAGTATTTCTTGTGTTGTTTTGCAGGAGCAAGGCAGCCAGTAGAATAACTCTGGTACAATGAGAACGTTGGCAGGCGTTAATTGCTCTTATTGCTGTCAGAGTGAATACTGTCATGACTGTCAAGAGTACATAGCCCACCGCGTATTGCATGGATTTCGGCATTGAAAACTGAGTTCTCTGGATCCATGCTACTTGATAAGAGCCTCTTATAGACTTCTCCACCAGCACCAGTGTCCGATTTAGATCTATCCACAATTCGCATACCATAAATGGGAGTCATATGCTCGGTAAGATGCCAGTCTTTGCCTTCTAACAATCTTTGAATGAGATGTGCTTTTGTCATAACACAATTGATCCAGTGACAGCTGAATGCAGCCACAATATATTCTCGATTGCTTATTACTTTGTATAACCTATGCCTTAGATGAATTTCTTATACATATATGTATTGTAATTAGTTTAAATAACCCAATAATGACTTGTTTAAAATTTACCAGAAATTTCTAAACTTGAACAATAAAATTGAGAATAATTTTAATTGATTTCCGTTCTACACGCAGATAGTACGAACTCATGTATATAATAATATCAATATGAAACAATAAAACAAAGAAGCATTGCAGTTGAAACGATGATTTCATACCCATCATCTGATCCATAAAATTATTAACCCTCAAGGGTAAAAATTATTAACCCTCAAGAGTAAGAATTATTAAGAGAGGAAGCGATAAAGTCATACTAAGTTCAGAGCGAGTGGTTTTAAGGAATAGAATATCTGGTCATCTTATCGGAAGAGCTTACCAGATCTACAGATATACATCCTTTGCTTATGTTTCCGACATAAGCCCGCAGTTCTAAGTATAATTGAAGACTCTACTACAATATGTTGAGGCCATATGTCCTACACATGATAACAGGAAGTTATCATGTTGGACTAACTTTAAGATATATACATAATAGTTTAATAAACTAAACACAACCGTTATGATAATTTATGGAAAATAATATAGGACGTTTTACCGTTGAACTTGGGAAATAACTTGTGTGTTTTACCAGAACTTAAAGAGTATACAATATACCAAATTTAAACTTGCTGGTTTTTAGAATTTCCAAGATACTGTATGTTAGATTGATGATTGTATAAATGGATGGATGGATGGATGGATGGATGGATAGATGATTCAATTCATGTTGTTATTATGCTAATGGAAGTGTCCATATGGTCTCAGGTCACTCCTAATTGGGTGTGCTAAGTTAATATACCCCTGGATTATATACTATACTTACTACTTACTTACTTACAAAAGAACGTAAAGAGACCCATAAAAATTGCTTTCTCTTCTTGTATTTTATTTTATTTTATTTCATTTTATTTTATATTATTTTCTTATTGTATTTACTCTTTTGTGTTGTTTTTGAAAAAACCAAGAAAGCAATCGAAAATGGTAACCAAAGGACACACGCTAAGCAGCTAACAAACAACCAGTAGCAGTAGCAGTAGCAGTAGCAGTAGCAGCAGCAGCAGGACCAGAAGTAAAAATACAACAACAACAGAATCAAGGCACTATGAAGAAAGCGCACTAAGAGGACAAGGAGGACAGACAGACAGTGGAACAAACAGGATGACGGGCATCGGGGAAGAAGGGCATATCGTCAAGTGGGCTTAGCAACGTTCAATAAAAAAGGAAAGGAAACGAGCGAGTGAAGCAGACAAACGGGTCTGAATCAGAAGGCCAAACATGATTTTCTATACATTTTACTTACATGTATGACTGTGTGTGCTCAAAGTAAAGGGTGATTTCCGATGCGCGACGAAAAAACGGAAGTCAAAAACTGTAGGCAGCAAGCAGTAAGCATGAAGGACATGATGATATTCACAGGCTCAGGCAGAGGCACATAGATACATACAATGAAACGTGCACACAGAATCAACCATTGTATGTCTATGTCTATTTGTATGGGAGTGTGTGCGTGTGTGTGTGTGTGTGTCAGTAGCATACGAAAAAGGACATACAGCAAGCAGGAGCATTAAACGTAAAGGACTCTTTGCTTTTATATTGAAAGAAAAGCGACAACAAAACAGCAAACATTAGAGTAAAGAAGAGCTCAACGACTAGGATTAGAATGATGGTAAGGGGACTGAAAGGTTCGTGGAGACAAGGTGACGGGGAGGAGGGTAGAAAATGTGGGCTTGGGGATAAAATGAAGTGCGGGTGTTTACTTGAGGATGCCAACAAAGCATTGGCTATAATATATTCATGCTTTATAACTGTCGACTTTGTAAGGCACCACATCACATACTTGCTCGTTCACGTCTGCAACCTCGTCTTCTTCCTTCTTCTCAAGGATCTTTATCTTTCACTCTCTCAATGCGTTTGCCTTTGTAGGCATATGTGTGTGTGTGTGTGTCTTTGAGTGTCAATGGGTTTGTCTGTATGTACATACATATGTATATGTAAAATCAATATGTAAAAATGAAAAAGCGTTAACTGCTATTGCTTGCTTGCTTCCGTTTTCTCATCCTTTTTATACACCCCACCACCGAAAACATAATTTCTTCTTCAATCCACTGCTCTTTCTCTTGAGTTGAGTAGAAGGCACTGCGACAACATGCAGCGAGGGTCACATTTGGAAGTTACTTAAAGAAGCTCAACGCTTAGTACAATTTTGTATTGTATTTTTGACTGTGATTGTGACTGTGCCAGTTCCTGTTTCTGTTCCGGCAGTTCTTGTTTTGTCCTGTGACATGCCGCCGTCTTCTTAGACATCATCAGCTTAACATTTATTTGCAAATTTTACTTGGCTTTACACTTTTGCTTTGACTGTTTTCTATTGAGTAATAACCGAAACATGCTGCGTTTCCATGTCATGTTAGTTGTTTCCTTTCCTTTCCTTTCCTTTCCTTTCCTTTCCTTTCCTTTCCTTTCCTTTCCTTTCCTTCAAAACTCATTCATTTATTCATGTTACAACCAAAAGCAAAGAACTCCACGAATCCTTACATTCATGATCGTATCGAGGCTAAGGCAGGGTAAATTAACTAGATTTTGCTTTTCTATTCATCCTCATTTAAGTTCTTGCATTGATAACTAACTGAGTACTACCAACATTAAAACAATAATGTATTATGTGGGTCCAATTAGTAGTTACCCTTAATTGCTAAGTTTTAATGTAGGAATTGAGATGTAATTTTCAATCAATTATTTATTTCCAACTAAAAATATGAAAAGGATACAAACAAAATCAGTTCGACACAATTGACATTCGCTGGTAAAAGTATTGAGATCTGAGTGGGTGACACTTTTCATAGATTTATATTAAATTAATTATGTTATACGTAGATAGGAACGTTTAATGCAATCAATGTGCGATGCTTGTCCAGCAATAAACCTTAACAATAGTCTCATACCACAGGTTGACCAAGTTCGATATCTTAGTCTGATCCTGGACAAGCGTCTAACTTGGCGCGTCCATGTAAAAAATATTACTGCGTGTTGTTATCAAAAAATGAAAAAATTGGACTGGGTGATGCGTGCGAGAAGCAAACTCCAGATAAACAAGTATTGGCACCCGTCTGGCTATTTAGCATCCAAATCTGGGCATGACAGCCCCTTACAACATAAGCAAAATTCGAGCAATGCAAAATAAAGCCCTGCGACGGGCGCACCATGGTTCGTTAGAAACTCGACAATACATCGGGACATGAAAATGCCAACGATACTTGAACAAATAAATTTCTTTAACAGGCGCTATAAAGATCATCTGCTTCAACAAACGAACACCTTAGCAAGGGCCTTAATACACAACAGAACTCCATGACGATTCAAAGGACTTCACCCCAATGACCTCCCCAATAGAAGTTTGTAAATACCTTTGATTTTAAATTCTTCGAATGCACACGTGACTATCTTAATTGACGATATCAATATTTAAAAACATTCTGATTGATTTAAAATTTATTTAAATAAAATGAAAACCAGAAAGAAGGATATTACGAATATGCCGAAAATGTTATAATGTCCATGCATCCGCTATAAAAAGTTTTTGCTCTCTGTTACAGTTTGGGTATCAACAAAGAACAACAGTTTAATGTGGGTTTGTATAGGTGGTACCGCTGCTGGTAACCCTAATATCATGAAATTTACAAGGTTGATGAATATGGAACAGATACTAATAATCTCAAAATTTCAGATCAATAAGTCAAAAAACGAAAAGCATTTTCTAATAAGAACATTAATTTAAATGAGGGCTTGTATGGTGTATATGGTATCTTGGTAGCCCTAGTATCTTAAAATTTACATAGTTTCCAGCTCAAAAAACTAAGGGACAAGTTTGCATACTTATAGACGTGCATGGATAGATCAACTCGTCTTGTCACGCTGATCAGGAATATATTTAATTTATGGCGTCTACGATGTCTCTTTCTTTGCATTACAAACTGCATGACAAACTTATAATACTATTCATTACGTGCAAGGGCGTGGCAACGCGCTCCAGTGCATCTATTACATATGTATATTACAGATAAGATTGATTGCTCATTTGATTGAAATTCGCACGAGTTCTTATCTGAATGAATCTTTTTTTGAAAGTGAAGTTCGGTCATGAATATAATAATTAGTGCATTTTGTTGGATGAAGTCATGTTGTCTGATGATGGTCGAAAGTGAACTCTTCTTTCTTGTTATAACCATATTTCTTTACAAATTAAGTTTTAAGTTTTTGAGAAATAAGAATAATTTTTCAAACTTAGTAACACAACTTAAAAAAAATCATTGCTATAACTTATACTATAAATATTATTGTTTGCTTATCTTGGGAAGATTTTATTCTTTTGTGGAAATAAATATTTTCTTGTATACTTTTTGGAGCAACATTAAAATGTATTTAGCCTTAACTGGTATGTTAGTAGAATGTAAAGATTGTGGCAAACTATAATAATATATACGTAGATAAAATTACCTCCGATTTGAAATTAGTTAGAATAATTGCATATAATAATGTTAGGATGAAATGAATGACAATTTCTAAAGAATATTGGCTACATAAAATTTTAAAGTACAGTAGACACCCGCATAACGAGTACAAATCGATTCAAATAATTGCTATTTTTTTGAAAACAACTGTCGGTATATAAACTGATGTAAAATAGGATAGTCCAACACATTAAAATATTTTATTTTCAACTTTCATTCATCGTAAGTTTTATATATAGTACCATATTTATTCACTTCACATAGTGAATCGTATTCTAAGTTTGTCATGCAGTTTGTAATGCAAAGAAGGAGACATCGTAGATCCCATAAAATATATACTCGTATATTCTTGATCAGCGTTACGAAACGAGTTGATTTAGTCAGCAACCATGTAAATTTCAAGTTCGTAGAGTTACTGAAGCGTATAGCCCCTATACAGATATTGCGGTCTCAATATACATATATACTGCTTCTATCCTAAACATAATTCAAATCAATATGATAATATATCTATATGCACAATCAAAGGAGCGTAGTCAAAAACGTTCTCTAGGGCATGCGTAATGTGTAGTACTATAGTACATAGCTGAAGATAACCATCTTTCTGGGTTTCTGGATACTTGGAATATTTGAAATATTTTTTTTCCAAGTTTTTTTTCATCATTTAATCAAAAATACATCGACCACTGGCTTTATAGACATTGTATCGACTTTATTCAAGTCACATTCCACAAAGTTCTCTGATGTTGTGAGAGTTATTTTGGTTACACCTTTTTATGCGATTTCGATAAAATCGAAACTGGGATTGAATATTTCAAGAATTTTTTTTGAGTGAGATTGGTCATATCAAAACAAAACTTGAAAAGTTCTTTAGTCCAGACATTTTTAAATCTAGAAATATCCTGTTGCTCCCTAGGCTGAAATATTGTAATGAAATGGGAAGCAGAAGCAGAAAACTTTGATAAATTTAAATTCTTCAATGAGATCAAAGTGGAACACTGTATTTATTTTAAGGATACGCAAATTGTTTCCTTATTTGTTTTTCATTATAAAGATTTAATTCACAGAATCATCATTTGTGTTAATGTTGATGAATATTGGTGAGACATCTTTATAATACTGGATGAGAGATTATGAATAACATGGAGTTAAAGATTTTATGGAAAAAAAAAAAAACTGCAATCGAATGCTATAGAAAAATTTGTCCACATTCACATTCTATCAATTCTATATTATATCGTATATATACTACATGCCAAAGATATTTTTTTCTCTTCCCTTTAATTGAATTTCTTGCAAAATACACAAATTAAATTTGAAATTTAAAATTTATTCAAATATAGTATTTACAACATTTTCCATTAAAATGTTTCTAGTAAAATTCATTGAATGAATGACAGATGGATTGCATACTCGAATGTTTTTGTTCATTCCATTTTAAAAGGATTCTTAGAATGATGCAAATTTTTAATAACTTTTCAAAACAATAGATAAAAAGGTATTTCGTAAGTTGATTACACATTACTTTTTTATGGGAATAAAACACCACTGAAACGACAGCATGGCTTGATAAATTTTATCCCGACACTGCAACTGGAAAATCGACCATTATTGACTGGTTCATTAAATTCAAACGTATTCGTACGAACACCAATGATGCGCTACTCTCTGGTCATCCAAATGAGGTGCTTATACCGGAAGATATCAATAAAGTACACAAAATCGATTTGACAAACCGTAAACTGAAGTTACACTCATGCCCAAAGAAAAAGACTTTTCTCATCTGTACGTAACAATGGACGAAACTTGAGTCTAATCGGCAGTCGACCAAAGCACAGAGTGCTTGAAAGGTTATGGCACGCTTATTTTGAGATGCATACGGTATTTTGTTTATTTACTACTTTCATCCAAAGAGGTTATTTCGCAAAAAAGAGTCCATATGAAAAACCGAAAGTGATTTTTCCACCAAGACAATGCACCGTGTCACAAGTCCTTAGCTACGACAGCCTATTCTGCATATGTGGCACCTTGCGATTTTTACCTGTTCAGAAACCTAAAAAATTTACACGCCAGAAAGAGAATTGCCTCCCATGAGAAGGTGATTGAATGGAATTTGACCAAATTGAATTTGATTTCAAGATCACATACCAAGGAGCAATTGCTATTGTATCCCAATATTGGAGTTACTTGCCCTTCTCCACAGTTGCAGTACATATGAAGCCACGCTTTAGGCTTTAGAATTGCGTTATAGAGTGGAACTTTGGTTTCTAGACTAAGTTGAGGCCTTGGTCCTAGGAGTCAGTACATATTACTGTTTTATTATTATTTTTAACTGCTTCTATTTTATGTGCGTCTTCCAGGAAAGCCTCCGAACCACGTGCACTCCGAGGAACCGTTCAATATTACCGAGAGACAGCTTCCCCACTTCAAGGTGAATGTTGTTTGGACTGATTTTTTTGTGCTTACCACTACATATTTTGCAATGCTTCAGCCATTTTCCGACCATTGCAGGTGTTGTGATGCAATCACATTGATTTAATTTGATGCAATTATTGCCCGATTTTTGAATATAGTTGTGTCAATTGGAGAGGATAGTTTTATGAAGCAGATAATATGGTGCAGGAAACCATTTCTTAGTCTTATAGAGCACACACCTTATGAAATGTTTGTTGAACATCAATATCTGTTTTCTTCATGTGCACCCATAATACATAAGACAATTCGGTGGCATTGCTCAATCTGTCCATGTCCTCTTCTAAACCTGAACTAACGTTCAGGTAAGATGATGTTGATAATGAAATTGAGTCACTAAAAAACAGTAAAGCCTATGATGAAAATGAAAAAAATAAAAAAAATCTAATAACTCCTGAGAAGCAAGGAAACAAACAAACAATGAGGGCAATAACAATTTCATGGACAGAATCTTTTACAGTACAATCTCAATAGGTCCGACAACCAGTTGTTGCTTTCTATAATTTAATTTTTCTGTAAATTGGACATCATAATTTTATATTTAATCAGTAGCTCCAGCACTATTAGTGATAACATCTGGGCATCATTAAATTAATTTATCTTGATAAAGAGATATTATCCCAAGAATTCTGGCCAGCAGTAAACATCTCTGAAAAAATTGTTGATAGTGCCGGCACAATCCAAAACACGTACATTCTAGTCATGAAACCACATTTCTTGCCTTTTGGTAAGTGTGTTTCGGGTCGTTGTCCTGTGGGAAGTCCCAACGTATTGGTATTTCTTCTTCCCCATGAGGCAGCATTGCTTCTAGTACGATTAAAGTAGGAATAAAGGACATACACCCTACCATGAAAAGCATCCTCATAGCATTAGTTTCAAGCCTCCATACTTGACAGTTTTACATGTGTATGTGCTTGTAAATTATCTATTAGGAAGACGTCTATAATTATTTTTTACACTACTTTTAAGTCGTTCGCCTTGTAGTTCTTTTTTTTCGAACATTTTTATATTTGTAAATGATTTTTTTTATTTTTTTTTTTTATCAAACTAAAAAATATGGTTTAGATGATCGATTTACCACATGTTGAAATATCCTTGGATTTACAATAAATATTTAGAAGAATATAGTGATACTCGTAATGATATTGTTAAGTTATTGACATTGAATTTAATGACGATAATTGTGGAATTACCACAATGATTGATACTTACATAGTATAAAAAACAAAATCCAAGAATTCTTCTGTGTTTCTGAGTATAAAATATGCAGAACGAATAATCAATTGGTATTAATTTGGTAATCCGGATTATCAAGATTATACTGTAGTTAAGTTGTAATTACTGTTGCATGACGAAACTAGAAACAGAAAACTATAAATGAATTAAAAAAAAAATAAATGATTGAATAAAAAAACTGAACTGAACTCAACTGAATGAATAAAAGAATGGATGAACGAATGAATGAGTATCAAAAACACATGTGCAATGTTCGTGTATGTGTGTGTGTGTGTGCAGTATCCTTTTTGGAACAAATTTCAGTAATAGAATTGAAATACTTGACCCTTTAAGCAATTAAAACACGCGCAGAAACTCGTAAAATAAATCCTTAATGCCAGAATGTACAAAATATGCCGCCAGCACAGAGATGCATAGATGGAATGATGAGAAGAAAGAGAAAGAGGGCAGTGAGGGTGAGGTTGAGAAAAGTGAAGTGAGGTGAGAAAGTGTGTAAATGAGTGTGTAAAAGAGTAAACAAAAGTCTAAAACAAAAACAAAAAAGGACTATAGTACAAGCGTCGCTGTTGTCGTCATCGTCATCATGTGAACGTCCTCTATGCGTTGCCTTCTTGTCTCGTATGGACGATGGACGACGGAAGCATTACTTGTTTTTGTTAGCAGTTAGCTCTTAATATTAATTCATAAAAATTACAAAACTTTACTCTTTGTAAATCGTTTTACACTTTCTCTTATATATAAAGTATGTACACTTAATCTCTCTCTTTCTCTCTTTAAAGCTAAAATATCAATAGCCCATACTATTTCATAGTCTTTGGCAATAGCTGCAACAACAGAAGCAGCAGCAGGTTGTAAGTGTTAAAATATTAACATAACATTTATTTTGGTGAGTACCATATGTTAAACCTAATAACATTTCCAAATTCAATTCACTGTAAATGAATATTTCATGTTAACCAAAAAAACCAAACCATACTAAAAGAAAGACCATACAATTACAAAAGTTAAAAAAAAAAAAAAAAAAAAAATGTGAGTGTGCATAACACTCACGAGCCTTTGATGTGAAACATCTTTGTTTACAGTAGAGTGACATTTGACATCGGTTAATTTGTTTTATTTAATTATTAATTATTTTATTCCAAAATTTCTCGTTGCAATCAATGTATTTATTTTAAATTTGCTATTGTTTACCTTCGAACACACACACACACACACACACTTTTGACGTGAATAAGTGAAACGCTCTTTTGAGCTCACACAAACAAATGTGTAAAAATGAATTCGAGTTCCTTGTTAGCCAGCCTCTGATAAATGGCAACGAGTGTTCAACGCCTGGCTGTGGTTTGAATATTTTTTTTTTGTCTTTGTTTTTGTTTTTTTTAGCGATGAGTTTAATTTGTTGAATTTTTTTTTATAAACTCATGTTTATCATTATGTTATCACTCATATGAATACTTACTGCAGCTCAACTTGCTTAATCAAAATATCGCAAGGCAAGCCTTTAACCAAAATAAGCGATAACATCGATTTCAAATTCACTCTACCGAAACCACACATCACATCAAAATAATGAAATTTCAATTAGATTTGTTTTGAGTGAAATTCCTTAATAATTGAGTGAAATAATCAGGCAGGAGTGATTTTGGCCGCATCAAACACATTTTATGGCGAAAAAGCATTGTCCATGTCTATATTCTTGTATGGTCTTTGATCAGAGACAATTTTCTCATTGCTGTTAATTGCTGTCATTACATCTGTTAATATTACTTCTGTTAACATCACTGAACATTGTGAACATTCTGTTAATTGCAGTAATTTAACAGTCAACATTTAACATTCTGCAGACAGCATAAATTTTAACATATGTTAAGTATAAAGATTAACAGATGTTAACAAAATTTTAA
This sequence comes from Amiota albilabris, assembly GCA_037040105.1. Classification (NCBI taxonomy): domain Eukaryota; kingdom Metazoa; phylum Arthropoda; class Insecta; order Diptera; family Drosophilidae; genus Amiota; species Amiota albilabris. Next base: position 13,076 of record JBANCV010000314.1, read on the forward strand.
AATTTTTTGCATTTGTTTCTCTTTCAACAGCATAACCAAAGACTAAAGTCTAAAGACTTTTACAGTGATAAATCATATTGTATTTGTGTTGTGTGTTTGCTTTTGTGTTTTGTGTGTTTGCTTTTGTGTTTTATGGGTTTGCTTTTGCTTTTGTTTTTGTTACTTTTCGATTTTATCATAAAATTTGTTACCCTTGAAAATGTTGATGTTGTTGTTCTCTTTATATTTAATACACTTCTTTTTCTCTTGTTATTGCTCATTCGTTCGCTCTCTTTGTAGTTACTCTTTAGCATTCATTAAAATTTGAGATTATTATTGTAATTTAAAGTCAGTTGGTTAAATCTAATTTGACTAACCAACTTTAATGATCTCCATTCCTACTGCTCTTTTACAACTACTTAATTTGATTGATGGAGAAATATGTAAGTACTGACTTGCACAATTAAAAATTGTAAAAGTGAAGTAAATTTGTTTGAATATTTGGAAATTTAAATTCCTGAAAATAATGCATACATATATTAAGCCTGGGTAGTAGTCTCAAGTCGTACTGCTTGTGTTTTCGTGTATCTTCATATGTATTTCTAAGCTCTTTGCTAATACAAAAATCTAAAGATCTCGGTAAGTGGTAGTATGTTTAGTATATACATACCACAGACCGTCAACTAACAGAAGCAACAATGCAGAAGCAGAAATTGAAGGCATGCCTGGGATTTAAAGTTTTAGTCGTCACATGCATACATACTGAATGGATAACTCTTAATCAAAATTTTTTCACACAAAATTCTTGTCAACTTTAATCTGGGTATACCAATGGCGACTCTAGATAGAATAGTTTAGCTAAGAGAAGTGAGAATTGGATGTGAAGTTTGATATATTGAGATCGGGCTTGATTGAGAAGCAATAACATCATGTATGCAATACAAGTACATAGTAACTGTAAACATGTATATTATATTATGCTTGCATACTTGTCAGAAAATCATTTCGTGTAGACATACATATGTATGTATGTATGCATGTATACCCTTTGTGTGTGTGTGTATGCGTAGGGGATATTAAAATACCCGCATCATCTCAAAACTTCTCATGTAATATATACTTATACATTTATATATATACATAAGTATGAGTATATGGTGTATGTATGTATATAGAAACATAAGAGTACATATTCGTTGAACAGTTCATTTGCCTTTTAAGGCAATCAATTTTTTAGTCTTTTTATTTTTTATATTCTTAATTCGATAAACATACAAACACATGCTGCATATCCATGTCCTTCTGTCATCATTGTCGCTGTAGTCGTCGTCGTCGTCGGAGTAGTCATAGTCGACAAGCCCTGCCAGCTGTTAGGCTCCTTTGCTCCTCGTGCACTTCCCGTTTCTTCAATGATTTCGTTTCGTTTCGTTTCGTTTTGTTGTTTGTTTGTCCTTTCGCTTGTTGTTTCCTTCCTTCGTTGCTTCGTTCCTTCATTCATTTATGCATTCAGTCATTCATTCATTTGTTCATTTGTTTGTTTGCATATTTCCTTTTTGCATTTTGTTTGTTATTGTTATTGTTGTGTTGCGTTTCGTTGCGTTTATTTTTGCGCATTCATGCTTTGATGCTTTTCAATGTTTGTTCCTTTATTCGTCCGTTCATCTGTCAGTCTGCCTTCAGAGTACATACTTATGTACATACATATATACTTCTGCATTCTTGCATGTCCTGACCTTATCCAATTGGACTTTCTGCAAATACATAGGTATATGTATTTTTGAATATGATACTATACTATGTACACATACCAGTCTATTGATAAGATTTCGCCAGCACATACTATTTATTTAAATACATACATGTTACAATAAATCACACAATCATGAATCAGATGATCTTTTAGTCAATTGTAAGGATATGAAATATGTACAAGCTCTCTACCTGCAGCTTGAAACTAATCTCTTGCAATTAAAGAAGTTTCAAAAAATTATAATAAGAGACAATCGTATAAAGATTGGCAATAGATGAATGGAATTTAATAACAAGAAAATCCCAATGGGCGAAGGACAACCGACTGATTAAATACTAGGCGAGTTACACATATCGTACAGGTATAATAGAAATCTCCTTAGTGTACAGAGAGATATTAAATATGTTAAATTCTAACCAGAAATAAGGGTGTCATCGACTATTCCAATGATGTAATATTCTTCACACAGACCCTAGAAATCTTTGTTTGTATGAGAGCTATGCGATCCAGTTATCCCAGGCTCTTGAAATTTGCATGGTTCATAAATTACAAACTTATTGTGGTCAAAAAAGTTTTTCTAATAAGAACATGAATGAAACTGTAAGTGGTCTGGATGATTCCATCAAATGTACTGCTTAAAAATAAAGCTTCGTACAAAATTTCAGCTCACAAACTGAAGGACTAATTTGCATATATACAGACAGACTGACAGAAGGACTGACGAACATGGCTAGATCAACTTGTCTCGCCACTCTGATTACGAATATACCAAGTAAATTTCAAGATCCTAGGTTAACTGCATCGCCTAGCTGCCATACAAAAAACGTTTGCTAGGGGATGCGTGAAGAGTACTATATCTTCGGCATAGTCGAAGATATCCTCCTTTCTAGTTGTAGATAGAATTGTTTTAATGCCCACTAATTTTCTCGGAGCCCTCTACCATCCCCCTGAAAACTTCCAGTGCACATATAGGAACCAATGGATAAGTCTGATTAGTCTGATCATCATTCAGTTGATTCATATCTCTTGCAACTTCAAATGCCGATAAAGTCTAACATTCAATACAGCTTGATGAAAGCTTGCCGACGAGCGCCCTGAGCCAAAATTCTGAAAGATTTTTAATATTTGCGGACATTTTTCCAAATTGAAGTTGGCATTGTTTCCTTTGTTCAACACAAAGCTATTAACCCTCTAACATCCTAAAGACACTTCTCATATTTTTCGTATTATTGGAAAGAGTAACATCTTTTGGCTGTTACTAACAAACACACCAAAAATATATAAAGAGACTTAAAATATTCGTGTTAGTTTTTTATTTATTACATGATGTTTCTTTGTAGAAATTTTAAAATAAAATAAGAAATGGCATAGTGAATACGGAAACATTATAAATTGTCTGACTTCAGTTATGAACAATTGTTAGATTTATTCGTTTCAGAATATTTTTACTATAAAGTGAAATACATAACTAACTTGAAACTATGTATTAATAATTTGCGGAATTGAGGAACGGTCCTGTTAAAAAGGAGGAAGTATGGTCACGCAGAGCATGTCTATAATTGTATAATTTTTCAGAATCAGTTATTCAAGAAGTTACGACCCTGAAATATGGTATACATACCATTTATAATTTACTACAGGTTGATGGAAAATCTATATTATTCTTATACTTGTAATATAGCAGTATTTAAATTTTATGTATTAATGATAATCATGGAACTAGTGATGCTACTTTTATTATTGTTAAGACAAAGCGAAACCTCTTGAATTTCGTTTACTAATTAAGTCGTGTTTTTATTAGCGGGAATAATCAACACCATCAAGTATAGCAAAAGCTTGATACACATATACTATAATGGAGGCGATTAGTTGTAAGACCCTGTACTTCACTGGGTTTATGCACAAATGCGTATGGTGACCAGATGATGTTGGGAGTGGGATAGTAAAGAAAGATGTTAGAAAGTAAGTATTGTAGTAAGGATAGTTAAGAGCAATGCCAAAACTGTAATTGTTTGAATTAAAATCTGAATTAATTCTCTATTTACTTTAATCTTCGGATCTGGCTTCTGGCAAATATATACATATTATATTTGTACAACGTTAAATAAAATGCTTCAGGGAAATCGTTGCATTAAAATAAGGCATCAAAATGTTAGAGAAGCCTTGATCATAATATCATTTTTATAGAAGACATTAATGAATAAATTAAAAAATTAGGTCTGGGTGATATTAATCCCTGAAACTGAAACTGTTGAGTTGCCTATATTTGATGAGCTAATGTTGAGAATTCAAAAATGTTATAGATACTCACAGAGAAACAAATCAAATGTCTAGATAAGATTAGATTACATAATTCAGATGATGAAAGTCTAATATCGAATTGATAGTAAATATAGTCTAATCAGAACATGTGATGATATGTAAAATTTTTGATACCACTGGGTCTGTGCAAAGTTTCTCAAGTATAATTTACACATGATATAGATGATGAGAGTCCATTATGTGTAACCAACATGAGTCATGCAATTTTTGAAACTGATACTACTGAGTTATCTATGCGTTGACAATTTGGACTTTTGTTTTATGAATATATCTGGGAACCACCCATTATGGCATGAATTTAAAAAATTTAGTTGGGTTTAAAACTTGCCAAGTTAAATATAAAATTCACATTAAAAAATATAACAGAGGAATTTGTCACCGGCTCACATCTCAACTTTTTAAACGACAATGAATCTAATCAAATGGATTTGTACTAAGTTCTACCACTTCTTCATTTTTTACATCAATCAAATAGATATGGTTACTGCTATAAACCGAGTGGAATATGTGACTATGAGTATGTAAAATGTTTCAACATGACAACGATTTGAATTTCACATCGATGCACATTGAAATGGATTACATATCAGAAACAGCGCAAAGATTTAAGGGGGTTCTTGATGCGAATAAAAACCTCTTTGGTATACTAAAGCGTTGAATAATATAAAAATTGGTCAACAATTCTCAAAAAAAAAAAAAAAAGATCTATTCAAAATTATAAACCTTAAACAATGGGATAATGTTCCTCAATAGACTATAAAAATTATAATTATATTTATGTGAAATGTACGAGTATAGCGATAATAAAAACTCAGTGTTCATATACCTCATTAGTGCTGATAATTTCAGTTCAAGGAGTATGTATCTACAATACAAAACAATACAATTTGTTGGTGCTTTTCTTCAAGTTCTATCATTGAAGTATCCTGATCCGTTGCTTGCTTACGTTTGTAGTTGCACGTTGTGTTTTGTTATGAAAAGAGACAAATTTTAGTGGTTCAATTACCATCATTATCATTATCATCATTACCATTCCATCAATCCATCCATCCATATATTCATTCATCCATTCATTCATTCATTCATCCATTCATCCATTCATCCATTCATTCATCCATTCATCCATTCATTCATCTATCCATCAATACCAAAATATTCTTTTATCCTCCAACGCATAAACTTGAATCGTCACACATAATTCGTAGCCACGCAACAAGGAGTGCCCTTTCAACATCATTCCTCAACTCACCATGCCAAATGACCTATGCTCTATGCTACTCGCATACACCTACTTCATAGCTTGGCATTAGCAGCTTTATTCTACTCATTAAATTAGTTCTAAGTGGGTCAGTTTGTTCTTTTAACAACATCATTATCATAATCGTAATCATTATGCAGCCACTAGTTAACAAGTACAACAAACAAACAAAACTAACTAACTAAACAACTAAACAACCAAACAACAAGAAATTGTATAAGGATTTGGTACCAGGACACCAGCGAGGGCGGGCAGGATAGGATAGGATAGGACAGGACAGGCAAGACAGACAGAGTTGCCAAAACCGAAAGCGTTTCATCAATGAAAAGATACAATTTTTTTTGCTTTACGACTTTGATTTCTCGCCTTCACTTGATTTTCGCTTTTGATCCCATTTCTTTTTCATTGTTTGTTGTTGTTGTATGTATTTCCCTCTAATTTTTTCATTTCGTTCCATAGCTTTGCTTTCATTTTTTGCCATTTCCTTATTCAGTAATATTCAAGAGCTCATTTCTATATGTGTGTATGTATGTATTTTCGAGTAGTCACAGTTTGTTGGTAGATAGGTGGGTAGGTGGGTAGGTGGGTAGGTGGGTAGGTGGGTAAGTGGGTTGTTTAGGAAATAATATTAGGACAAAGGAGTGTTTGATGGCAAATCTGTTTGCTGTTGGTTGTTAGATGCTCTAGTTGGTTCGTTTGGTAGGATTAGTAAAGAAGAGGGAAGAGAGAAGAGAGAAGAGAGAAGAGAAGAGTATTTTTTCGACGCGTATCGTTTTTGCCACATCATGTTGGAGGCAACAACAAATTGAATTGCGGCACTTTGCTGGAGTATAGTAAGTACAACAGTTTGTTAATGTTGGTAAAAGGGAGTAAAAAGAAAAGTGGCAAAATGAATTAGAATAGATGTGGGTGGCAGATTTTCCCCATATCCCCATATCCCCATATCCTTACTTAAGCCATTTGTATGTAGATGGTAGATGGATGATGTATGGTGAACAGTCAACGGTGAAACGGTTGTCAACATAAAAAGTGTGTCCTATTTTTTTCTTTTCCTTTTTATATTTTGCTTGGGTAAATGTTTGCCATTAAATTAAGTGTTCCTTTGGATGATCGGGCTCTTCTAAGGATTTGCCACATCTAAAGCATCTACTAAATTTTCTGTTATAATTTGATGTAATCTAACGATATCTGACATTGAATTTAATAAAGTTTAAATTTTGTACTTTGATTTAATTTTTTCTTTTTTGTTTCTGATGAATTTTTGTAAGATGTACAAAATTGTGCATCGGAAATCACATAAGGTATGTATGTATGTATTAGAGATGAGCATTTGTATGTATATAATCTTCTATTTGTGAAAGTGTTAAATGAATTTATATTAAATAAAGAACAAAAAGAAAAATCATGTCTACTTATGGTAAAGATGGCAAAGTTAAGCGAAGACAAAGTCAAAGCCTCACTCCAAATGTGACGGTATTCAATGTCACTTTGGTCGTATTCATCGTGTCTTGTGTAAAGGCAATTATGATGAACGTGTTGGTGTTGGTGTTGGTGTTGGTGCTGGTGCTCCATCCAGTCTAATTGGCAGCTCTAATGGAGTATTAGGACGCCGATGTTTTTGGGTTGACTGGTGGTGCTCACAACGGAAAGACCAAAATCATTTCCCGTCATTTACATTTGGCCATCCGTAATGACGATGAATTGAATAAGTTGCTTTCTGATGTGAGCATTGCTCAACACCTTAACCATACATTGCATGCCAGGAAATTAATTAGAGTTTGGAACAATGTATGTCCAATTTGATCCATTCCAGAAAAATAGTTTCTTTTAAGTCTTTTACAATATTATTGTACAAGAATTGTTTTCCATTTGCATAAACTCTATGGAATAGGAGGACTCACGGGTTTTCAATAGGATTTAGGTCTGGACTGCGTGTCGGCCATTCCAAAACTGGGATCTGGGAAGCAAAAAAACCCACCTTGGAAGTTACTCGATGTATAGACTTTCTAAGGACTCCATTTATAGCGATAATAATCACGGTAGCCATCTGGCCCATCCAAATTAAACCTTTTCTCATCACTAAAAATAACATTCATGTTCCGAAATTTATGCTTCTCGGCAAACTGAACCCATGTAGTTCTATGTCTAGAAAGCAGATCTGGTTTAAAAAGTTCGTAAGCTGGATATCGGAAGAGACAAATTATGTCGAATTTGTGATGCGCTAATATTCTCATTGACTGCCAAAAATTTAATTCATCTAATGTTTCGCAAGTCTACTAACGGCGGGGCTTTTTAAAATGGTTTTCTAATAAAAAAAGATTAGGGATTATAAAAACATTTATTTTTAATTAAATCTCTCTATTTTATAATTGCCTTAACATTTCATTTAAAAAAAAATCCAATTACATGTGATTAACCATTCACAAATGAACAGAAACTAATCTGTAATATTTACTTATTTCGCTCGGAAAAGCAAATATTGCCGGCTTTTCCAAAATCCCAAGCTCATATATCAAGATCTTGTTACAAACAAAATTTGGGACAAAAATAAAAACAAAACATATTTTGGATAACACAACATTAAAATTATATGTCCCATTTCCTTATTGCGTATACGTTAGTGCCATCATTCCAGATATGGAATTTCTAAAACTAGAGTTCCTAAATTCATAAGATTTTTAAAATCAGTACATGACCAAACTTAATTCGAGTAACATAAGTACTAGCAAATGTCGAAATCAATGGTCTTTGATAACTGGAAAATGCAGAATCCCCATACAAATTTCAATTCCTTAAAATAGGCACGTATTGTGAGAAGCAACTGTTCGAATGGGGTAAAGATAGCTAAAAATTATTCAGATCAGATCAATATTTATATTATATTGCAATCACAAATAAAAAAAAAAAAAAGAAACTAACATTTCCACATTTCTGAGCATATGCACAGAAAGGTCATCCGGGGCAGAAAATTTTAGCGTATTAACTTTTCAAATGTTTTGTTTTAATATCTTATTGAAAAAATGTCTAAACCTATAATAGATATATATATGATTGAAAAAGTTTTTCTGTCAGTGCACGCTAATGTAAGAAACGGCTTAACCGATTTCAATGCGTTTTTCACTGGTGTATTGAAGTAAGCTTCCTGTAACATATAGCGTTTATTTCATTCCAACCCGGTTCACAAACAAAAAAGTTAAGCTAATTGACTTTGAACGATTTGGCTGACACTTTTGTTAAATATAGTTTTTTTAACATGCGTTTACTTTGTTTTTTTTTTTGAGCGAATGCGAAGCAACACTTCTTCTGTTGTATCTAATATTTCTGTGCGTATGTTGCCGATGAATATGATTTGCTTATGTGTAATTGGTGTAGATTTTTTTCCGATGTTCCGATGATAGTTTTTGGTTGCGAGGTTGACTTCAAAGCAGTGAATACTGTGATGATCCTATGTAGATATCACTCCAATGCCGGATGCCCAATGATTCGCTTCAATCTATGCTGATAGATGCTTAATACGTGGAGCAATGTCAATCCACCGAATTACTCGAAGAATAACCGTTTGTTGTCCTGTCACGGTCGCAAAAATGTTCAGTCCTCAAGCTTCTAGTTTTGTATAGCTTTTGTAGCAGACTAAAGACTTAATGATGTGATGTTTGTATGCAATTTTTGTAGTCATTGTTCTTGTGAAAATTGCATGGTGGCAATTTATACAAGTTCTTTCTTTTGAATGAGTGAAATGTGAGGGATTGGTATCGATATGTACAAATTAAGGATCATTATAATATAATATATTATAATTCTTGTTATTAGTACAGATTGGCAATAATTATATTTTTTGTTTTCTGATTCGATGTATAGATTAACAGAGTTTTTGAAGTTCCAACTCTTGAGCAAGCAACATAGAGTTGACCATGTGAAAAATATGAACTATATAGCAATGAGCTTTTCGTATTGTAGCATAATGAACTTACAGTAGAGTCAAAACCAAAATGTACTTCTTATTAAAAAATATATGAAAAGTATATAAAAACTTGCGACTTGCAACAAAGTGAATAGTATATAAACATTCTTTATGGAATAAGACATATACATGACAACTTTCATGATGATTGGTCAAACTATGTTGGAGTGAAAAGATGTTAAACAGTTTTTCTCGTCCTATTTAATATATATTCAATTCATAGGTGTATATATATATGTATATCAATTTCTTTAACTCCGGCTAGAGCGTAGCGCCAAGTTTCCTTTTTCTTCTTTACTTTCTTTTTAGTTTCAGTAATGAGGTTGCTACAGGACGATCTGGACTAGTCCTGGTCCTCTAGTCCGATGGTATAACTGCTACTTTGTGATTGCACGGTGCAATTTCTGGCGAATCGAATGTTACCATGTTTTATCGCGAGCCGCTTGCACTAGGTCAGTTGCACACTGTAGCCGCCATTAGCCCACAGTTCAGACATTACTTCATGTCGTACCCTCCTCATCACAACAATATAAAAAAAATCATAGAGAAAGAATACTTACATAAACATAAGATTATATGAGATCTAATATGAACTTCCTTTCTTTATTGGTATTTATTCTGCTAAATTTGGATAGTATTAGCAATGATTTAATATCCATGAAAATAGCCAATTGCCTAGTTTTTGTTTTAGAACTTTCCTGTAAGGAAGTATCATGGAATTCTTATAAGTACACAATTTTTTATAGTTTCAGTCTAAAAGATGCCTTTGGGAGTGGAGAACAATATTGTACAATTGTAGTATAATATAAGTAGTAAGTAGAATATTGTACCCAATTGAAAATCTTTAAATGATTATAAAATTGCAATGATGAACTCTCAATAAACTGAGATAGAGAGGGTTGATTGTATTTTTGTTGTATTTTTATGAAGGAAAAGAAGAAAGGCAGAGGAGTGAGACCACATTCAGTGCTGAAGTACATAAAAATCTTTCGAAAAACGTCAGAGACTGACATTTGTTTTGTCAAATTGAATGATGAGCTGAACCATGTAATACAGATATGTTTGTAGGTACATAAATATGCATGGAATAGGAAATTGGGAAACTTTAGAACGTTGGTTGAGAAGGTTGATATTGCGTCGGGCAGCCGCCTTCATTGAGATGTGGTTGTTCACGACATACAGTTTTATTCATGCATTCAGTCATTCACTCACTCACTCGTAAGTCTTGCTACGTTTTCAAATGAATGCTTCAATGAATCCTTCATGTTGAATTCTAATGTGGGTGGATGAGTGAGTGACATGTTACGGTATGGTCTGGTCTGGTATGGTATGGTATAGTACGTAACTGTGGATATGGTGTGGTTGCATGAAAGTGTTATGAGTTGCTCGCTTAAAATGACAAATAGAGAGAGGAAGGAAAGGAATCAGATATGTGGACTGCTTGCTGAGAATCTGCCGTTAACATTGTTTGGAAGTCTAAATGCGAATAGGCATAGAGAGACGATTCCAGAGAGTAAGCGGAATTGAGTTTAAATCGGTAGATGCTGTTGACAGCAGTAGCAAGTGTGTTTGGCGTTGTCTCTGTACTGGACGAATATGTATGTAGTATGTTCATTTCAACTTTCTAAGGCTCTGTATCACGTTGCTGTTCACACATCCTTTCTTTCATTCCTTTTTATTCATTCATGCGTTCTTCTCTATCTATCCGATCGTCCTTCCGCCCGGCGGTATACTCGTATCTATTTATATATCTATTTGTCTGTCTTTTTGCTTTTCTATCTTGCTGTGTTCTTCTTCAAGCATAAATAGTCGACAACGCATGTATTTTATTTATGAGAAACTAAAAAGGAAAAGATTTTCTACGAAAGGATACGAACAACAATAATAACAACACAACAACAGCGATAGCAACAAGGACATAGGATGTGATAGGAGTAATGGCGAAACAGCGCATTTTGAAGCGAAGCCGAAAAGGGCACAAACAAAGCACGTCACATCAGGTCGAGTCAAGCTGAGTTGAGTTTAGTCGGGGTCATGCGGCGAATGTTGGTGATGATGGCTATAGCATAGAGGGGCATAATAAAAAGACGAAAAGCCGGAGGATGTTGTGGATGAAGGCACAGTAGTTAAATGACATACTTTTTCAAAGAATAAAGAAACACAAAACCATACGTGCCATGTGTATCCAACCAACCAACCAACCAACCAACCAACCAACGCACCATTGAACCATCTATGAAATTGGTGTGGGCTTACGGGACATACTACTTACAAACACAAACAATGTTAACTATATATTTACAAAAGACACAAAACCGAAGTACGTCGTCGTACGTACGACAACGACAACGGTGATGACTGTAAGAAGATTGAACAAAAGCTGACGCGTATTTATCAAAATGAGGGGGAACAAACAACTTGGCTTCAGCCCACAACCACCACTGCCACTGCCACTGCCACCACCATCAACATCACCGCCCACTTTGACGTTGGTCCCCTTAACCAAAATAGAATCATGTGTTTCGTGCATGTGTTTTGATTTTGTCGAAGCTTCTTCCTAAACCTCGACATGTGAGACCTCTAAAGGGCAAAAGAAGATTGGAGAGATTGGAAACTTTTTCAACTATTGTAAGTATAAGTTGTTGAGGGGTCTTATTGCCTACAACTATTTACGCGTTGCTATTTTGTGTTATTGTTCTTTGGTCTGTTTGGTCCTTTTTCCTCTTCATTTTCTTCATCATCATCATCATCATCATCATCATCATCATTATCTTCTAGGCGTTATTTTCATTTGCTTTGACGATAGTCATAACAATAATATGGATAACCACACACGGATAATGACAGTGAAAGATACTAGGGCAGAAGAGAACAGGGACAGGGGCAGGGGCATGGGCAGGGAATACTCATATCTAGATTAAGATATATTTAGAAAGTAGTTTTTAACACTGTTAATACTTAAGTGCATGTATGTGTGGTTATAAATTTAAAATAATATATGTGTATATCAGCAGCCCATAATATTGAAGATAATCATTTTCCACACAATTATTAAGCCAATAAAAGACAAGTTAAGGGTTTAGTTTTATATTTTTAAGTGTTTAAAATGTTTATGGTCTCCAGGGAGAGAAAGATAGAGAGAGTGTAACCACTGAAAAGATTTATAAAATGAGGAATTGATTTCGAAATATGTAGTATGTAGATCAGAAAGTTTGAACCCAAAATATAGTAATAATTTAGATAATGAATAAAAGAATACTGTAGACCTAGTTAATTTATTAACAGAGAGAGAGAGAGAGAGAGATATAGAGAGTAGGAAAATATTATTATATATAGTATATACATAAAGAAATTTAAATAACTTAAGACCTACCTACAGTGAGTGGCCCCTACGCTGTTCAAATCTGGAAGCCCCATACAACATTCTTGAAATAGTTTCAATTCAATACTTTTACTTTATTTCTATGATTTGTATTTCATTGTTGCAAATCCCAGATTTAAGAACTTTTAAATACAATATTTTTCTATTCTAGACAAGATGGACCACTCACTATTTGGTTATGGATCTTATGGTATATGGGCTGAGTATCACTGCTATAGATTTCAAAGTAGGTACGATAAAAAATATATAAATAATGAACAATTTTTGATCCAATGAAGAAATTTAGATTTATTTTTTACTGAGTACATCTCAGTATATTTCATAATGAAATTTTGTAATGCATTCCACATATTAAGATTGGTTCAAAATCTTTAAAATATGCATCTTATTCATTCTTTCTAATCAATTTTCTTGAGAACATACTGAATGGAATGGAGAAGAATTTTTAGATTTCAGACATTTTTGTCAGATTGCAGGTTAAAATCATGAATGCATCTTGATGGAAAATTACTTCAATAAATGATTACGTGGTTCTTTTTAAATATAAGCGGCTCTCGCTGTCTTTTAAGGTTTCGGGTTATTAAGTAAAATTAATTTCAGGTACATACTTGTAGACGAATACTTTATAATATAGACGCATTTCAATAGAATATTCCTACGATTTCCTAAATACATTAAATCATCATTATCATTAAAACAATTCTTTATTGGGACATTTTTATATTACAGGATTCGACATTGCATTAAAATATGATGCAACCACTGAAGGCAATACCAAACAAAATGCAAGGGTAGTTAGATAAGTCCGTGACTATTTAAATTTCCCGCATAATAACGCTAAATGCAATACTGCTTCTGTAAAATACCATCTGTTGATAGGCTATTGCCAAAGTTGAAGCTAGCGGCGTCATTTAGTAAAGATAAAATCCATGAAATGATATTGGGCGATTGGAGATTTAAAGTGAGTGAGGTGGCTGAGACTGTAGGCATCTCAACTGAGCAAATACTTCACATTTTATAAGAATATTTGAATGTTCACACTCAATTGTATGCGCAACCGTGTGAACATTTCATAAGAGTATTTGGCAATGTTCTACCGCAATCCGAATGAGTCTTTGTACCATAGACGAAACATGGATGCATCATAATACACTAAACGCCAAGGAACTGTCACAGTCGTGAACTTCTCCGGGTGAACGTGCTCCCTACAAGTCCAAGATGGGTCTTTCGGGCAACCGGTGAATACTATTCAGAGCTGTTGCATAGAATCGACATTGATTTGAAGCAAAAACGAGCGCCTTTAAAGAAGAAAAAAGAGCTCTTCCATCATATTCATGTATGGGTGCACATGTGTATAGTCGCCATGTCAAAAAACTCAAAAAATTTGCGTACAAACTGCTATCCCATCCAACATATTCGATTATAGATTTAGCGCCTACGATTATTTATTTTTTTTCAATTTTGAAGAAATTGTTAGACGGTAGGAGGATTTGGATTAAGTGAAGAGATCATTAATGAAACAAACGCCAATTTTGAGGACCTTGGGAAAATGTATATTTGTAATTTTGACAGAATGAAAAATAGTCGCTGAGTTATCTAATTGCTCTCGTACCTTCATGGACACCCACAAAATTTGCAAATCATTAAATGAAAATGACTAAGTGGGAAGCGCACTAGACCCACCTTCTATGGCATTGAAATTAACTTGGCGTCTGTCGCGTCATGCTAAAGTAGCCATAAAGCAACATCAACAGCAACAGTAAACACAAGTTATCCAGTCGGCCGTGAAGCATACTACACGCGGCATGTAATTTTAAATACAGTTGAGGAAGAGTCACTATGGGCCTAGATTGGGAGAATTTGTGTTGAGTTGGCTTGTCTGGGTTCGTCTGGGCTGGGGTCTTTTAATAAACAAATAGAATAGGACAAATTTAAAGATAAACGAAGACGAAGAAAGGACAAATGGATTTGGACTCATCTACAATGGTGAATGCAGCACGTGACAAAACTCGTTCTGTCAAAATGTTGCACATAAATTCAACATCTAACAAACGCAAAACGCAACAAACAGAAACCTCAATGGACACTGAACGATGACGACGATGATGAAGGCAACGATTACAATGACGATGAATTAAATAAGAAAAAAAAAAACAAGAAGCAAAGGAATGAGGGAACTACAAAAGTAAATGAAATGAAATGAAATGAACGAAAAAGCAAAATTCAAAGGCATAGAGAAAAGGCGAACTAAGGCCGTAATGTGTAATGGAAGATAGAAGGGCAAAATGTTGATTTTTTTTGATGAGGAGAGGTGAAGTGACGTGAATGTAGGATAACAGAGAAGAGAAGAGTGTAGGTGGCAGACAAAGTTAGCCCATTTTGAATTTAACTTTTGTGCAAAGGACGATGACGACGCCAGAGAATGCCAACACAAGAAATCTAGACAAAACGAAACGACATCGTTGGACAAATGCAGGAGCAGAGTGAAGATTGAGGGCGAGAAGGAAGAAATGATGGTTTGCAAGCAATAGACCACATCAAGGGAAGACGAGTCGACACAATGTAGATGAGAAATGGGAAAAGTAAAGCGTAGGTAAAATACAGAGTAAATATACGAATATCGTATTCAGGATGTGATAGGCAGAGGGGGAGAGAGTAGGGAGAGATGAGCAGAGGACTTCGATGTTGAAAGTTGGTATACAGAAATTAGGAATTGGTAGTTGGCTGACACTGTTGTCTTATGGAAAATACCAACCGGCAAAGACACGTGAAGCGTGGGTACCCCGGTTTCTAAGGTTGTTTGCTATTGTAAAGAAGAAAGTCTATCTATATGTAGTATAAATTTCTATAAAAACGGAAGGCGGAAGTCGCACAAACAACAAAAAACCAGAGCAGAAAAAGGAAGAGAACAACCTAAGTTGAAGAAGGATGACGATGACGATGGCGGTGGCGATGGCGGTGGCAGTGGCAGTGGATAAAAGAAAGCAGAAAATAGCAAAGCAAAATATGTTAGCACAACGTTGCTTTGACGTAGTCATTGCCATCAACAATAACAACAATTCTGATCACTTCAGTGCCTCTCTTAGAATCTTGCCCATCATTGTCAGCATCATCGTTGTAGTCTCGGTAACAACGTCAGGCAACAGAAAGAACGACAACGACAACGACAACAACAACGACATCAACGCAATATTCAATTCAGTGAAGACAAAGTCATGACGTCGAAAGGAAACAGAAGGGACCAAATGAAAACATAGGAGGACACACAGAGGATTGCAAAGTGTACGACTGTGAATCGCACCACAGTCTGCATCTGACAGAGACTTACTCACTTAAACATGGAGAGCAAAGTCTTCAATGTTACTATTACTATGGGCTCATGATGATGGAGTTTGATTATGGTGTTGGCTGGTCATGATGATGGTGATGGTAATAAAACCAGTGAGTAAACATTTTGTCGCACACGAAATCGAAATCATCGGAAGCGTCAAAGAATGACAGAAAGACAAAAAAGTTGGGTGGTCGAAGTGTCCGGGCAGCGTGCGGGCGGGAGACATCAAAACGGATTAAGTTTTAAATAGCAGCAACAAATGTATTGACGCCAGCAATAAAAGCAACGACAGTTTCACCATCGTCATCGTCATCGTCATCATTAGTAAAAGGATAAGGATGCGTCTTCTTTGAAGGCAAGAGAACAAAGTTAGCAAAGAGGTCTTGATTGTATGTACGTATGTATGTATGTATGTATGTAGAAGTATATTTTGCTTTTGTGTTTGTGTCTATTGAAATCGTTTGATACGCCAAAGTTGATGCACAGAAATTCATCGTTATCTAGAAGAGCAATAAAAATATTCTCACAACAAAAGAATGGCATTTAGTATTAATTTAAATGAAAACTTTGGAGTGAAAAATATTGTAAATATTTAAAAGTTCCAAAGAGGTTTTAATGCAAGTTTTGGCTTAATGTCTGATGGTTATGAAGAGCCTTTGAGTTAAGAAATATTTATACTATTGTATATTACACTCACTATAATACAATAGTAAATATCAGTAGTGGCATAAATGGTTAAATGACTTGAGTTCCGAACACAAAATATAATCCAAAAAAGCACTAGAACATAACCGAAATTGGGATTGTAAATCAATTTTAAAATGGGAAATTATTGGTTTTACATCAAAGGATATAAAGATTTCATAGAAAAGTCATTTCAATGCAAAAGTCATTTAAATCGAGTTAGAGACCCTATAATTCTGCTTTGCCTAGGGCCTCGATTTGTCGAAACACGCCATACACCGAAATGAAGTGAAAATCCGTTTTATTTTTAATCAAACTAGACGCCCATGGCATTGAAAAACTTTTCATTAGGATGTCAGCGATAGTGGTGGCATTCTCTCATTTCACTAGAAGCCTAGTTCACGCGAACCAATCAATTACTGTAAAGGCATTTGTAATAGACTCTTCAAAATCAAGTCAAGTTTCAAATTGAGAAAAAAATTTAATCGCTTGATGTATGTATGTATTTTATTGTAAGTTTCGTGTTAGTGGGTGAATGAATGAATGATGGATGACCAAGACTTTTTAATTTCAATTCCTGTAGCATTGCGATGGTGTTTCCGGAAATTTGTGTGTGGTGGAACCTTTTATCATTTAGATTTTTTAATTGCAAATTTTCGCATGATTTCATCCATTTCCATCCTTACAGCAAGCATTCACCATAATCTTTTCATCAGCAATAAACCATCAGCATAGCAACAAAGGCGGATCATGAAGAGAGTATTTTGGTGGTTCAGTGGATAGATAGATACGTATAGCCATTGCAATGTCTACATGAATTAAAATGTTGGAGGAAAACAAAGTTTAGTAAAGAGAAACTCAGGATAGTTATCCAAGTAAATACATACGTACTTAACTACAAGAAAATGTTTATTTTTTTTTATTTTTTCTACTTGCCACTACTTTGTATTGTAAAGAATTTTACTGTTGTACGAGTAAAAACTTCAATGATTGCAAATCAAGTGAAGTAACTGAAACTGAAATTCCCAGACCGCCAGGTGTGTTGGCGGTTTGCTTGGTTGCTTCTTTAGTTGGATGAAGGTGGTCCGTGGTAGTTAGATGAAGTCGTACAAGGACAATGTGAATGAAACACAAACACAACGAAAGAGTGACAGGCAGATTGACTGGGTGACTGGATGACTGGATGACTGGGTGACTGACATAAAGAGTGGGTAGAGTGAAGTAAAGTGCATGAACCTGTCACTGAAAAAGACATAGACATAGGAAATAAAAATACAAAAATAAAACTGAAACCAAAACCGAGACCGAAGAGAGTGGAAATGAAAAACGCTCATACGCCTTGTGTCTTGTGTTATTCGAAACGAGAAAAGCGTAGAACGTGTGTGCTAAACACAAACAAGTTGGATACGTTGATGATAGATGGATGGATGTTGGAAACGGTACAAAGAAGTCAATGTACAATAGTAGGGGAGGGCAGGACTCAGGACATGTATTCAGTTCGGTTTGTTTCCACAAATGCAGGGCACAAGTTTATTGTGCTCATGGCAAGTGAGCAGCAAGCAACAAAACAAGTAACTAAAGTTAGAGAAGGTGAAAAAGAAAGGCATGATGGCAGGATGGAAGGACGTTGATGTGCAGAAGGAGAACGAGTGGGTTCAGTAAGCCTAGGTAGGTGGTAACTTGTTTTGCTTGTCATTGTTACTGTTACTGTTGCTTTTCCTTTTGTTGCTGTTGTTGTTGTTGTTGTTGTTGTTGTTATTAATTTTAATGGACTGTTCTTGTTGTTGGGAAATTTTCGTGTATTTTCCTTTAAGCATTTAAGCACGACAATTTAATGCCGCCATTTCTGTTCCTTTTCCTTTTCCTTCGTCTGCTTTTGCTTCTCCTTTGGTTTTGATTTTGGTATTGTTGTTGTTGTTGCTATTATTATTATTATTATTGTTGTTGTTGTTGTTGTTGTTGTTGTTGTTGTTGCTGTTGGCTTTGGTTTTGGTTTTGGTTTCAGTTTCACTTTCGTTTACGGCTTGAATTTTATTTCCCTTTGGTTTACGATTGCCTTCTCTTTTCTTTTCTTTGGTTTTGTTTTGTTTTCTGTTTTCGGTTTTCGGTTTTCAGTTTCTTCTTCCTTACTTATGTGTGCTTGTGTGCTTATGTGTATTTATCCGTAATACATACAAGTATCTCTATCGTAGTACGAGTAGCATGAAATTTAGGATGAGTATACAGATTCCAAGAAAATCATTTCATTTGGGATTTTGCATAAATAATGAGGTTAATAAATTAATAAAGATAAAGTTTTGTTTTGATCGACATACATACTACTCTACTTATATGAGTACATACATGCATACATATACTATGTACATATACACATATGTATAGTGGGGCAGAGTTCATATACATAGATTGATAAAAACATTCAATAAAAGATTATTAGGCGCATGGTATTCCATATACTAAGTATATTTATAGAATTCTTGTTTATGAGAAATTATAAGGCAAATCAATGAAAGTTCAATAATTTCAATTATGTATTAGCATGAACTACATCATTCAGTGAATCTTCATCACAGTCTCAAAGCAATTATCTTTAAATGCACCTTCGATATTTATTATTATGTTCCTTAGTTCTTTTACCTGGTGTTGCCCTCTCGCGGCAAACAGCGAAAGTGTTAGTGTTTTTTTTTTATTAACAAATATTGTATATTTACAATCAAATAGAACACAATCTAAGTAAATGAAAATAAGTGAATTAGAAGAACATCGCAGTGCATGGTGGGAGATTACCTATCCTTTAGGAGGAACTCAAGTTTAGAGTCCGAAGCGTAGAGCCCCATACCTGTGTTCCATATATTCATATGGATTTAAGAACTGTCTTGTATAACAGATGTTTGATGCCCAGAGACAGTCTTGAATT
Source organism: Amiota albilabris (assembly GCA_037040105.1). Classification (NCBI taxonomy): domain Eukaryota; kingdom Metazoa; phylum Arthropoda; class Insecta; order Diptera; family Drosophilidae; genus Amiota; species Amiota albilabris. The sequence continues at coordinate 32,660 of JBANCV010000314.1, forward strand.
GTGCTTAAGAAGCCAGAATATTTTTCTCCTTCCAATTTAACCGTCCATCCAGAGGAAGCCCCTGGTATTTGGCGATGAGCTCTGCAGTAGTGATATCGTTGTTCAGGGAAACACGAATGGAAGTCCGAAGCTTAAATGTGAATGTAATATGCGTTGATTTGTCAGTGCTTACCATGATGTTTCAACCACAGTTATATTAGTGTAAGCATCCACATGACCGTCAGTTGTAATTAGGACCATAGTGTCATCTGCATACCAGATGGTTATTATGCTTTATAATTAGCATGTCTGATGTGTAGCGTGTAGTGTATGGTATTGGCGCCAATATGCTTCCAATTCATTTTTCTAAGTATAAACTTAGGAGGAGTAAGGATGGAGTACGAATGCTAACTAAAATCAATCAAATACCAGCTTAGTATCCAGAAATACTGCGACACTGTTCATGAGTGCCATGCCATCTCTGGATGTTCCGAGATCAGTCGCTTATCATCTAGTATTGCAACAACACTCATCGTATTCAGGATGGAAGTGAATAAACAGTGAGTGATTGAAATTTAAATCATTGCAATATTTATGTTTTAAACTTATATTTCTGCATTCCTTTACTCCTTACTAAATATATACTCTTCACATAGTGTTATAAGTTTGTCATGAAGTTTGTAATGCAAAGAAGAAGACATCGTACACCCCATAAAGTATATATATGTTCTTGATCAGCGCGACAAGCCAGGTTGATCTAGCCATGTCAGTCTATCCGTCCGTCCGTCTGTATGTATGCAAACAAGTCCCTCAGTTTTTAATATAGTGAGCTGAAATTTCGGACCCCTAGTTGGGGTACCTCCCATACAAACCCCTTACTCAAATTCATGTTCTTATGCTATCATCTTGAAATTTTGACACATTAAGTTTGTAATTCATATTCTTCAACCATGTAAATTTCAACATTCTAGGATTACTGGATCGTATAGCTCTGATACACAAAAAAAAAAATAACCTTTTCTAGGGGCTGCGTGAAGAGTATTAAATCTTTGGCATAGTCGATGATACCCTTCTTTCTGGTTTTTTGTTCAAAAATTTCACATCAATGGTGTGTTTATAAGGAACAAAATCATTTGTATGTATATATTTAGATGTAGCATTGTACTAAACATTTTGATTCTATCTTACTCATAGATGAACTGAACCGAGCTGACCATCAATTTGAGGATTATCTGTATGCGTCGTCATTCAATGCTGTCAAATTGGCGATGGCATCATACCCATAACCATACCCATACCCATACCCATACCCATCTTCATATTCATCTTCATCTTTATCCTTTTCTTCATAATCATCATTATCAATTTGGTCTTCATCATTGTTGTACATATCAAATATACAATCATCTTCATAGTTATTCGCATTATCATCATCACTCTCATCATCATCATCATTGAGATCATCATCGTCATCATCACCATCGCCATCGTCATAGTCTCTGTCATTATGAATGGGCATTAAAATTATTGAGTGCATGTCTAGCATTGGCTTGTCTTGGTCTGCTCTGGTCTTGTCTGTATTGGCTTGGTTTGGTTTGGTTATGTTTGACTTGGCTTAGTTTGACTTGACTTGGTTGGCATGCCTTGGCTTGTTTTCATTTCATCCATACATTTTTTCCATGTTCGCCATGGTTTTACTTACACACATACAAACAAAGATACACATGTGTATCTTTATATGTACTATGTATATTGTATGCAGTATATGTGTCGGTATCTTGTGTTCTGCTATTCTGTTCTGTTGTGTTCTCTTCAGAATAACAATAACATAGAATAAATAAACTGTTGCCGATTGCATTGTTGCCTTGCGTGCGTGCCTGCGTGCGTTTTTAAGTATCTTTCTTTCGCTTCGGGCAATCAACGCTACTACAACGTAATGGTCTCTGGTCCCTGGTCCTTTATGTTTGTCACTTCGCCTATGAATGATGGTACGTACTATCACTTGGTTGTTACATTATGCTCATGCTCATGCCCATATCCATATCCATGTCATGGTATGATAAGCATAGCTTAGCTTAGGTATACTACATATGTCGCTTAGTTTTCATGAACCTTTTCCTGATGATTGCAAAACATTCTCAGAGAATATTTACAGATATTACAACCTGTTCATCCAGTTCACAGAAACACTTGCAGTTTTCAGTGTCGAATGGATCAATTTTTTTTTTTTCAGATATAATCACCTGTAGCCATAGTGAACTAAGTATAAAATCTCCAGTTAGGATCCAAAGATCAACCTGTTTAGAAAAAGATATTTTTTGCAAACATTTTTGTTTGCCTCTAACATACGTAGTTATATCAATAGACTATACACATATTAGGTGGACAAAGGCCCAATAAAAATAAAATCAATATTTTCATTACACTCATGTTCTTCATGTTCTGAGCCATAGATTCCGGTTCTCCAGACCATGAATACCTATGCCCGCATTAGAAAGTCAAGTTACAAAATTTATATGATATTTTAGTTATCCAGTTGATTATTTGTTCAAAATTACTATAGATATATACTATAAGGTAATGTTCTTTTCGTAACACCAATATTCTACTCTTGAAGTGCAATCATCTCTTGATTGTTGCTATATTTAAGATTTAGTCGGTAAACGGGTGTTTCAGTTTTAGGGTTTTCATTTTGTCTTCATTTGTAATCAAATAAATGATTGTTTTCATTTTAATTAATAAATAAAATGTAATGTCTTCCGAGTAATAAGTTTTTCCATAACTTCTTTTCTCTTATTGTATTAATATTCGTATGTATGTGTATACTTCCTCCACCTTTGGTAAAACTTATGAAATCCATTTAACATTTTCAACCTCAACTTCAACTGCAACTGCAACAATTTGTTTCTAGCTGCTATTGTACAATATTGCAGTTTTATACTAGTTTTTAATTATGTTTTGAGGTTGTGATGTTGTTGTTAATATTCTGGATAATAATTGAAAGTTTTTTGCAACTTTGCCTTTGCCACTAAACACTTGATTTGACTTGACTTCAAGTTTGTCAGTCTTCTTTTAACAATGCATTTTTGCAAAACGAGTATCTGCATAGATATTTTCTTCTTCTCCTGTTTTTCCTTTATTTTTTCCATTCTATAAATAATAAATGTTAACTGAACTGAACTCTGATTTAGCCAATGGCGGACTAAGTTCATTGATGTTCCGGGGGGCGGCAAAACCAATTGAGGTCCAGACAATCGGTATATTGAGAAATTAAAATAATGATGGAATTTTCCAAGTCAGTTGCTCTATTTGAGTTAAAGAATGTTACATATCTAGTATGTGCAGAGATTTGATGACCACTTTGACCAAGTGGTCCAGGGTGCCCTCTTCGCTTTTATTCCGCCAGTGAGCTTAACTCTTGATTCAATTTTATTGTAAAAAAAAAGAAAAAGAAAATGAAAACAAATTCCAGTGAATATTAAACGATAGAATATTTAGAACTTTTGTAGTCTTCTACTTTGCGTTCGATTCAATTCAGAACGAGACTAAGAGAAGAAGGCATTCCTTGTTATAACTACGATACGAGTATTTGGGGTTGTTGTAGCTTTGGGCTTTCAGTTAACCAGCATTTTATTGTATTTCACTTGATGCTGAAGTTGAAGTTGTACTTGTATGTGTGTTAGTTAGTTTGGTCCTTTGTATAAATAGTTTCTGTTTTGGTTTCGTTCTTTCGTTTTGGCTGATCATCATCTTTGAATTGGTTTCAATTTACATTCAACATTCAACATTCAACTTTTGTACATTCATCTTTTTGCTCTGCTCCACACAGTATTGTCATTGACTATGCCATAATCCCTTCCCTTCCTTCTTAGATCACACTGTTGTCTCTCTGATTTACCAAGTTTCTTATTTATGTTACAATATATCTATGTATGTATGTGTGTATCTGTAGTACTTATGTGTATGTATGCATGTATGTACGCCCTTATTGCGTGCCACTTAGTATCTCATTCTGAGTATCTTAAATGGTTTCATTTTTATGAGTTTTGTCTTGTCTTGTATTGGTTTGCTTGCTTCTCATTAAGTCCAACACCTAGCAATCTTCTTTTAGTTCTTTATACCCTTTGGTCATTCATTCGCATGTTCGCTCGATCTGTTTGTCTTCTCGTGTTGGATACATTTTTAGTTTTTGTTTCCATTTGCACCGTCACCGTCACCATAATCATCATCATCATCATCATAATCATCTTCATCATCATCATCATGATCGCTATTGTTGTTGTCATTATTATTATCGTCAGTTTTCTCGTCATTATTGTCGTTTATCGCTCATCAACAACATCGACAACAACAATTTACACGTTTACGCCTTCGTTGGCATCTCTTCTCTACCCACTCCATACTTCTATTCTTCATATGCCTATCCCTCTCCCTCTCCCTCTCCCTCTCCCACTAGCTCTACCTCACCCTCACCCAACGCATTGTATTCTTTCTCTCAAGAATCTTTGACTCTCACATGGAACTACATAGTTGTACACTAGTATCTTCATGTCTTAGCGCACTATTCTAAATATTTATGAATAATAACTTTCTAGTTATATTTGTAACGCATAGAAACATACAAGGTATCCGGCCATAATTTAATATCCGGCTGGATACTTTTTTACTATCCGATATCCGGATACTGGATTTAAAAAAAAAAAAAACGACGTTTAAACTTTAGAGGCGCTTTATTTAATCAAAATTAATACTCATACTGTACTAAAGGTAAATTATGATGTATGAAGACCAATTTCTCTGCATTAAGAGGCAACAAACGGTTTCGCTTGTCTTAGTATACAAGACCTGCTTCCGAAAAAACTCTTTCGCTGAACACGCTGCTGCAGGGCGCTGAGAGATAAACTATTCTTGCAAATTTTAATAAATTTGAATATTGTTCAGTATTAGTTGACCACCAAATATAAGAATCTCGATTGTAACCAATGCGCACTGACTTCAGATAAAAATCAATCTCCGTTGCAATCGTGTTCTTTTCTTGATCGTAAGACTGAAAACAATTATCATTCGCTACCTCATGAAAGCATCCCCAAAACGTGTCGTGAGTTTCGTTTGATACTTCTGATTCTGTCTCTTCTTTTTTACTATTTTTTTTTTTTTTTGACCGGTGTTGAACCGGAATCTTCTGGCGAGCTCTCTCCGCTTCAACCACCCCCAAGTAGTTTTTGTTTTATAAATCTTGGGTCTAGGAAAGTTGTAATCAAGTAGTTGTAGTCTTTTAACGTTGCCCTCATATGTGGTAAATCAGGCGTTCCGTGCTTAGTTTCATTTTTATCGAAATAATTTAGGAATTCATTCATTTGAATGAATTATTGAAGCTTTATTTGTGGTTTACTTTAAATTTGTTTGTTGTTGGTAAGATGTAACAATCGCCTATTTTCGGCCGGATATCCGGTATTCGGCTCTTAGTTAAAAACATACAGTTCTAGAATTCTTCAACAACTCGAAGAAATAGAATCTACATACCAAATTCAATTCATTCTAGATATTATACTCGTTTTGTAGCTGATGCTACAAGTATCTCAATAGCATGGATCTGGGCAATACATATTTCTAAATTGGACAAAAGCAATAGTCACAATAATGTGAAAATATCATTTTTCCTTGATATCACATTAGATATACACGTACATTGGTAGATATATGTATATTCAAGCTATGATTAGCGTGACGTGGGGAATCGGTAAATCGAGCTAAAATTAGATACAGATTTGCTATATTATATCAAATTCAAAGTTCTTAGATTCCATCAATATTTTATTTTTGATTGTTTATCATAATATGATATGTATAAAAATTAGTGTGAAAGGTATATCATAAACTTCGGTGACCCGATTAAGTAAATGCTCTGTTCTCTTTGGCTTTGTTTAGTTCAGTTTTTTTTTTTTTCTTTTAATTTTGGAATCTCCTTTACTCTTCGGCTTAAATTAATTTGGGCTTTTCTCATTAGAGCCTAATTTAGTACAATAACTTCCGAAGTTGGTTTTGTTTCGTAACGATTTATTTTATTTTGTCTTGTGCAGTCACAAAATTCCCCCCGAGGGCCTTACAAATGAAATTGTGTTTTGTTGCTTTAACACTGTGTTCATTGGCATTGACTACGTGACTAATAACGCGTCAATGTATTTTAAACAAATGACGATGACTGTCAATAGGCAGTGACTGTTTGTCAACAAAAAACACAAGCATCACAAACAAGAAGTGACAATGAATAAAAAGTTTCTAAAACTTCATCAGAAGCAACTGATTTGATTCAAATGATCAAATCGACAGACGAACAGAAAGCCAAATAGAAGCGCCATAATACTCGTACAATAATAATAAAAGCAATAACAATTTGATGTCGATGAAGAAGAGCACCGAGGCGCTGGCATTGAAAGAGTTTAGTAAGCTTAAAATTTATTGTTTGTGGGTTCAGTGAACTTCTGTACTGTTGAATCCCTTGAGTTCAAATTTGAAATTCCGTTTTTTCATAATCCTTCATTCTTTCATTCACTATCTTTTCACATACATCATTATCCTCATCCTTATAATCGTTTTGACCCTACCTATGAAGGTTTAATATTTTCCTTTATACTACTTCTTAGTTCCTTGATTATTATAAATAGTAACCTGTTTTATTCTCTCGCCCTCTCTCTGTCCCTTTACTTGCCCCCATTCTGTTGGTAATAAATGGATTTCATAAATATGTTTTTTCTTTCTTTCTTGAATGTATCTTTTTGATGTCAGTTAGTTTTCTTTTTATAACCAATTTACAGTGGAGTCTAAATGCACTTTTCTTGAACAGATGTTTTTTTTTTTTTTTGTTTTATTGAAATGTTCCGCTAAATATGACAAGTTGAAAAGGAAAATTTTTGGGGAATGTATGTGTGTATGACTTAAATCTATTTGTAGTGTTTGCATATATGTAGTTCTTTCAGCTTCCTTTTTCTGTCCTGTTCCATCTATCTACAATACATATATACCTATGTATATAAATTATATATAAGTATGTTCTTTATAGACTCCGAACCCGTCTGGACAGTCTTGTTCTAAGAGAACATTTTTTAGAAAATCAACATCTCATTAAACAAATATCTTAAAACTGGTAAGAATTATCGTAATTTTCAGTGTCCGAGGGACCCGATGCACGTCACCAACTCGTCCTTTAGAACCTACGCTACAAGATCAATACTCCATTATGGTACCACTTAATACATACATACCATGTGCCAGAGCATTTTGCAGAAATATATTTACTCGGTAGACCGGTAATCTACGGCACCTTGAAATTTTCATTAATATAGGCGATATTCATGAAGCCTAATGTGCTTACAGCTCCGAAAGTTCAAGTGGAATTTTAGCTTTGTAGCACTCTCAAAGTGATATCTGTATTTTTGGGATATTCAGGATTCCCTAAAATGTCTAAGACTAGTCACAATCATCTACAATCTCTATCAATTATATGGCTAAGCAGTCACTTACATATATACAAATCTCGCCATAGAAATGAAGGCTCCACTGAGCATATAATCTACTATACGTTTACTAAATCCGTCAATCAAAAATTGGTAAGCGCTTCAGCTCCGTTTGAGGAAATATAGACAGTCCGCGCATCGTAGTATGGTAAGAGCCCATTCATTGTGTTATGGTGAGTCTAGTAAATATACTAAATAATCCTCGCCAGATCAGTCCCTTTTTCTAATATACTTTTTGTCTCATCATTTTTCCGAAATCATCTAACAACTGAATTAAGTTATTGTGCATCTATTGGATTTTTAGAAAATATTTGTAACTCATATGAGTGTCTGGCATATGTACATATGTAAGTACATATGTATATGGTATTAAGTATGCAACTGTCTGACAAAGATCTCTCAATTTACGCTTTACCAAAACATTTAAAGCATTCATAGTAAACTTCACTTCAATAAAAAGTCTCTCTATCTATATTACACATACATGACATAAAATCAAATCATGTTCAAGTGAAGTGGTTTAGTGATGATGGGGTGTTGTTTCTGTTGTTGTTGTTGTTGTTGATGACGGCGATGGCGCGTTGGTGATGGCGGGAAATTGGAAGCACAATGCCATAACACAGCGACCAATTGCTATCAAATCTCATCAAAATATTGTCTGTAGTATGCCATGCGCCCGCCGTCTGTTTCTTTTTGTCATTTGAGCATTCATTCATTCATTCATTCATTCATTCATTCATAGATTCATTTGGTCGTTCAAATATTCATTGTTTTGTTAGGTAGTTCGTTCATTCCCTTTATGCAACTTTTACCATGAAAATTGAAGTAAGTGAGCGAGTATGTATTCGTATATTGTGTATGTATTGTATTGTATTGTACATTGAGCAAGTGACCCTCTTTGGACACACTCAATTAAGAATTTTTCCTATACCCATCACAAACACACTGGTATTATAACTTTGTCATGATGTTTGCATTGCGTATATAGAGAGACCTGTAATATTGAAATGATTTTGCATCACTAAGTTTTTGAGATTTAACTAGCGTTAAACTTTTATTCATGATGATTTTATTTATGATGGGATGCCATTGGGATAGTGGTGGAAACATAAAACCTCTCCTATTCAATCGTCGCTTGAAAATCGACCTAGGCAACGTTTTACGGACAATCCACACAGCGAAACTATTAATTGTCATGAAAATAACACAGAAGCTTCGGATAAAAAACCCAAAACATTGACGACCAGAGGGACAACAACGGACCAGGTCATATGGAGGCCCCATGTCCAGCAGGCCAAAGCTCACAAAGACGATGATACTATGAAATGTCATTATTACTAATTTACTTAAATGTAAACCTAATAAACCATCAACGAATAAAACTATATCCAATATGTAAACCGTATATTGTTTAAATGACAGTATTTCTAGAGTCCCTCAGATTCCCACATAAAAAGAAAGACATCGTTCATATACACATTTATTTTTCTGTACAAATTTAAATGATGCTTTTAGTCACAAAAACTACTAAACCATATATATATAATTTTATTTTCTCAATTGCTGTAGAACTTATAGCATTTATCGTACCAATGCCTTTAGTCAATTGCATCGCAATTTTGGGAATCACCATTGGGGAAATCATCGGATGCTTGGCATTCGTCGTTTTCATTGCCTTTAGGGAAAGCACCATAAACACCATTCAAATCTACATTATTGACCGATTCCAATAATTCGATAATATTCACATCAGACTGATCCTGTTGCTCTTCATCTACATAAAAATATAATAGATCTTGAATTGGTTCGGTTTCCTCGACCTGTGCGGAATACTCTGGCACCCCATCGATTTCAAATCCATCATTCTGGAAATCCGCGAACTGTTCACCTGCATCGTCATCGCCTATTGGTTGAATAAATTCACGAATAGCCTTTTGATAGTCCTCATCATCACTTGATGTTATCCATTGTGATGATTCTGATGGGGTATCAGTATTGGAAACACGCATTTTGCAAAAAAATTTTTATTTTTCTCACAAATTCAAGACTTATGATATATTTTAATAATTCTTGAATTTTATTGTGTAGTCAGAAAAGGCAATGGTATACAGATACCAAATTGTAAAAGTAAAATACAAAATTAAAACTTTTGACTAGAGTTTCAAACAATTCTGTCATGTTCAATCTAAATCATGGATTTTGACTTATTGTACATCAAATCATTCATTATTTACGAGGGCGGTTCATTAAGCACCCGTGGATAGAGGACGTTCCTGAGTGAAGTTAGTGTTATCATCGTGTGCAGACGATGCTCATACAAATTTCAGACTAATTAATAGATTACGTTCGATTTGGCAGCCATCCGAGTTAGACTTATTTCGTGATTTTCTTTAAGATGAAAAAGAGCAGTATCGTTCAGTAATTCGATTTTTGTTTTTGAATGGGAAAAAATGCGAGGAGATAAAAGCAAAGTTGGATGCTGTTTATGGGGACACGTCGCCATCTATAACCACAGTTAGAGATGTTGGTTCAAGGAATTTAAATGTGAACGAACATTTTTGATAAAGAGCGACCAAGACGCCCGGTAGACGTGATTACCGAGGAAATCATTGAAAAAGTCCACGACATGATTCTCGCTGATCGGACGAACAAGGGTGCGCGAAGTAGCAAAGGCCGTAGGTGTGTGACCGGAATGGCAATTAATATTTTAAATGATAAGTTGCTGATGAAAAAATTGTCGGCCCGATGGGTGCCGCGATTGCTGGACAACAAGTACATGCGGCTGTTAACTTCAAAGCAGTGTTTGGGGCAATTTAGGCAACATCCGAAGAACTTTTTGCTTCGAGTTTTCACCGTTGATGAAATATGGATTCATCATTACACACCAGAAACTAAGCAACAACCAAAACAATGGATTTTTCGCGGTGAATCTGCTCCAAAGAAGGCAGGTAAGTTCATGGCGACGATTTTTTGGAATGCGAAGGGCATCATCCTCATGGATTTTTTAGAAGAAAGGAAGAACGATCACTGGACAATACTACAGTGAGTAATTGGACCGCTTCGACAAAAAATTAAAGGCGGCACGCCCGCAATGTGCGAAAAAAAAGGTGTTGTTTCATCAGGATAATTCACCAGCACATTCAACTGTTATTGACTCCATTAAACTGCATGAATTGCGTTATGAATCGCTGCCGCACCCCCCGTATTCACTCGTTTTGGCTCCCTGCGACTTTTTCTTGCTCCCTGGCATGAAGAAATGGCTCGTGGGAAAAAAATTTTACTCAAACGTGGAAGTCATCGCCGAGACAGAGGCGTATTTTGGACAGTTAGACAAATCCTATTTTTTTGGAGGGGTTAAAAAAATGGCAGGAACGTTGGGAGAAGTGTATCTTTCTAAAAGACTATGTTGGAAAAAAAAACCATTTTTTTGAAAAAAAAAGAATGTGTCTTCATTTCTTACACGGGTATTTAATGAACTGCCCTCGTACGTTAATTCAATGTTGATTTGTATTTATTTTTTTTTTGCTGCTATGTAGCCTTGACTTGTTGCTTCGGCCGTCCAATAAATTGTTGCTTTAACAACAAGAGAACAATCTACAAAGAAGTAATGGCCCCAGCTTAGCGTTACGCGATACAAATCTGTGCCAACATTGAGAGGATTCAAACCTGCCCAAGAAAGGAGCAAGGCACTGTGCCGCATAACTGGGGCTCCCTGTTTTGTGGGCAATAATATTTTGCACAGGGTCTTGACAATGCCTAGTATGCGCGACGAAATACCTTGAAAGCTGCAATTGTTACCAAACAGTCTGGCGAATGCCCTCACCCACGGCATGAAGCAACGTCAACTAAAGAATCTCCACTCTAATGACCTTCTAAGCAGAAGGTTATCACCTACATAAATGTTCCTTGCAATATAGTCGCCCTCATATCATTATGATTATATTGTGCTATATTGAGAAAACGTTGTCAAAAATAAAAAAATAAAAAAAACCAATACATCTTTGCATTATAATCACATATGTATGTGCATGAGTATTTTCTTTATAATTGTTCAATTACTTATCATCAACTGAATCATCTAGGTAAGTCATCATAATACTGTCATCATCTTTAATATTCAAAATATTATTAGATTTACAGCATTTCATTGTTTATTTATAGGTAAGTAAGCTAAGTATAAGTAAGTACAATATATTGTATATATAAATGATGTCTGAACGATCTGAAGCCAGCTTGATTTTGTGTTATATGCACTCTACCTACACTTGTAATTGCATACATATATATATATATATATATACATATATACATACATACATATATATATGTTTTAAGTTTTTCTTGCCTTGCCTTCTGTTGTGTTGTGTTGTCTTGGCTTGTCTTCTGTTCATTTGTTGCCTTCTGTTGTCTTGTATATATTATCTTGTCTTGTCTTGTCTTCTGTTCATTTGTATCTTCTTTCGTTTGCCTGAATGCTTGTCTAACCGCTTTACGCTTTTGTACTATGCAATCGTTTATTCAACCAAACGACCAGCCGACAGATAGACAGACAGGCAGGCAAACCAAAAGACTAACCGACCAAACAAGTAACCATCATCCATCTAGTCTGGATTTCTGTCTATTTACTCATTTGTCTGTCCATTTGAATGTCTTTTTGTCAGTCTGTGTGTCCGTGTGTCCGTCTGTTTGTCCGTCTGTTTGTCCCTCTGTATCTTTATCTATGCATTCGTCCCTCTTGGTTGGTTTGTGTTCACTCGTTCATCGTTTGTTTGGTTCATTTGCTTGATAAGTTAATGGACTCAAGATTCGTAACCAAACACACTTCTTCTCTTTGGTTATTATGGTGTTTTCCATTGAACTAGTCACACGCACACATACACACATACATACACTCACACATATACACAGATATTTCATGGTATTGTTTTGAGATTGTTTAACACGCACATTGCTTAAATAGTTTATGTATTTATTGGAACTCATTGTTGCACTCTTACTCTTACTGGGTGTAAGACTTATACATTAAATAATAAATAACTAAATGTAATAACAACAAGATTTTAAATGATTTCTTTTATTTTCTAAATATTTCTGTAGACACTTTCTTTTATCATTAATTCCATCCATTCTTATCGCAGTCCTGATGAAAAGGAATCTGAACCAGTTCCCGAGCGTTCAGAAGCAGAAGTCATCAGTGTGGTATGTGAAGTTGAATTATTATGGAAAACATTGGGTAATCAATAAGAGGAATCTATAAAGATTTCATCAAAAACCTCTCTTTTATATTCACTAAATGTTGACTCAAAACCATTTTAAAAACAATTCATTCAATCATACAAGTAGAATAAAGAAAAATGTTTGTCTTGAAGTTATATGTTAATATTATTTTCAATTCAAATATATATATATATGTAAGTAGTATGAGTATCTCAAAGAAACATCTTTGCTTTGCTTTGCTTTGCTTTCTTCTTAACATCCTTATAAAATCAATAAATTTTAGACTTAAAAACAAAACTGTTGAGCTCAGCAGCAGGAGAAATTACAGCAAAACCAGTGGAAATGGTAATGACAGAAAGGAACCCAATGTGTGGATAGATATTTATTCATATCTATGTACATACATAAACAGTTAGATACAGTTAGTCAAAGAAATATTTCCATTTTATAAACATATATGATGGAACATATGAAAAAAATGAGTTTAAGAATATATAGAATAACATAATCATAATGTGTTCTCGCAATCATAAAAATGATAGATGATTCCAATCCCATTATTGAGAAGGGAGAGCCAAATAAACAAGCATTAGTTACCTAAGAATATGATAATTATTTTTTCAATTATTTTTTTTTTTTTCACATCGAACATGGGCTCCTTTCAGATCCTTCAGAAACAAATTTAATGAGTTGATTGTATATTTTTTGGAGCTGCTTATTGCTTTCATTATCATCATTTTCTTTTAAAAATATTTGAATCTGTAATCTAAAAATTTCAATGCTTCTTGTTTTATGGGGCACCAGAACATAGAACTATAACCTCGGAGCTCCTTTCCCTTAATTCAGTTCATGTCATATTGAATAAATTGGGAAGAATAAACATACATATGTGCGAGTGGTTATTATGAATTACAAGCCGGTAATTCTTTATCCCGTTCGATTGTTGAGTAATATTTTGCCTAGTATTCAAAGATCCCATGTCTTATGATGAGGTCTGAGCATTTGTCCTTTATACCATGCTCAAAATGTTATCGGGTTACCTCAAAATTATAAGACAGATATAAGTATATGTGTATTCATTTAGGCCTCCTGATCAATGAAAGCAGCAAGGATATGAATAAAAATAAAGAAAAACTGTAATGAGCTCCAACTAAGAGGGAATATACGTATTATCTTGATATTGTTGATTTTGTTGTTGTTGTGTCCATAATTCCATTTCAATTCAATTTACGAGTAATTTCTACACGTACCACAAACACCAACCATCAAAAGAGGCAAAGCAACCCAGATGCATAGGCATAGGCATAGGCACAGTCACTAGCAGAGAATGTTCAGTTAGAATCATAAGCAAAGGTATAGGAACAGACAAGTGAAGTGGGGCAAAAGTCTTTTCTTGGCAAAGGGATGTAAGCACGCAACAATATACAATCAGAATCGGAATCGGACAGAGAGGAGAAATTATATTCCATACATACTACGTTGAAATGTGACTGAGTGCGGCTCAATCAAAAGAGAGTGAGAACTGAGAGTAGAGTGGATGGGAACAAACACAGCAAAACTAACAAAAGCAACCTCAGCACAAATTAAGCCAGTTGGCATACTCCTATATGTTATAAGCAGACTTAAGGGACAGACAAAAGTCAATGTTGCCTTCTTACCAGTATGCCTGCTACTGCCTATTTACCCCTGTCCCCTGTCCCCTGGCTCCTGTCTCCTGTGTCCTGTTTCCTGTTCCCTGTCACTGAGAGCCTCTCCCTTCTTTAGTATTCATACAAGGTGTGTGTTAAAAGTTTCCGAACTTTTCTGGCAGGGCATTTTCTGGTGCCGCCATCTTTGTGTGAGTAT
>JBANCV010000315.1:0-47171 GCA_037040105.1 Amiota albilabris
TTATTTTAAATATTTTGTATTGTATATTTTGCATATTAATTGTAGTCATTTAATGACAGTAATTTGTCATAATAAATCAAATAAACAAATAAACAAATTATCAGACGTCCAAGCTTAATAATTTCTAAAGAACAGTTTGGCATTTGTTACATATCCATATTGCTTTTTCTGAGTCATGGCTTACAGCTAATGTTCTCAGCAATGAAATTTTTTGTAATCATTTTATTATTTATAGATATGATCGCATGTTGTGGTGGTGTTCTTATTACTTTTAATTCAAATCTTCATTCGTCATTTATTCGTGTTTGAATACCTATATGCATCCCTTCGCAGCTATTGAGTCAGTTTCCAAACTTATACGTGATCGTGATATCTTGGTTGTACTGGGTGATTTTAATTGACCCAATACTTCTTATTCCTATTTTGGACCTTCAAACTACCTCGTTCCGTTGGGACACCATGACTTCGTCGATAGCATGCTTTCTCTTACTCTATTTTGAATGAATTCTGTTGTTAACAGTCTTAATAGTATATTGGATTTAGTGTTGACTAATGATAGTTTTGTAACTGTTGTGACAAGAATTCATTCATTATCCCTTCGTGAGGATCCTTTCCATCCTTCTTTAGAGATTTCACTTAATCTTTCGAGCTATGCTTCTGTTACGTCATCATCTTCTCCTAAGCGACTTTTTTGTTAACGTTAGGCTAATTTTGTGTTACTTCATGTTTTGCTTACTCAGATGGATTGCTCCTTTTGATATAAGTGTACTGATATCTCAGTGGCCATTAAGGTTGCAATTTTCAAACCCTAAACACTTATATAATTTTGTTAATGTTAATGGCAAATTTGCATTATATTCTTAATCGCTTTTCTTTACATATATAATATCTGACTTATTTGCAAAGTTTTTTTTAATCGATCTTTTCTACACCGAATTTTTCAGGAACTTGGTTTCCTTATCATGTTTATACAATATGTAATTGCTGTACCCCTGCATTAGACAACGTGAGTCTTCTCTATAATCTTCGGTCTTTAAAATTTTCCTATTCTAATGGTCCTTATAATGCCCATAGTTGTGTTTTTAATAGAGTCTACCACAAATGAATTTTCAAGTACATCGAAATACATTTGAACATTCATTTCATTTGGTAACGAAAGAAAGAAACTAAATGAACCGAATGGAAGGCATTTATAAGTGATGCTCATTTGGTTTATTTGAAATAGCAAATGCAAATGAAACATATGAGAAGAGAAACCAAAGAAACCAAATGAATTCCTTTATTCGGTTTATTTAAAAATACTTGGAAGTACTTTTTTATTTTTGTTTGCTTATATGTTTTTTGCTCAGCCGTACAACTTCTTCAACGACAGTTAGATCTTTATGGATATTAGCGTTATTTATGTGGAGCTCCAGTGATGATTTTCAAAGCTATTGACTCCACTCGCTGCATTTTTCTAAATGAATACCAAGATACTTCATTTCATTTTTCTGAGGAATGCGCTGGCCATTATTCGGATGGCAGTGTAAGATTCTTTCCTCAGAGCGAATGTTATGTGTACGCATTTGGATTCATTAACTCTTATTCTTCAAGTCTTAAGCCAATCTTCTACCGCAGTTATATAATTTTCTAGCACAGTTGTTGCAGTTATTGGATTTTCATGAGTACAAAGAATTGGAGTGTCATCGTCAAACGTTTATGTCATTATTTGGCTTGGTGTTGCCATATCGGACGAATATAGATGGGGCCCATACTAGTAGAAGATGGGGACCGGAACGCTGCCCTGTAGAACTACATCATCTATTTTATAGTTTTGCAACAAGAAATGTACATTAATAGTCAGTAGTCTATAAATTTTGTGAATTAAACCACAGTGCCAAACATTATCGAAAGATATGAGATATTATCCAATTTTTAGGATAGAAAGCAGTACGAGAGATAGCATTATATATGTGAATTATGTGTGAAATTGATGTATTCGGAGCTCTTTTAGCATTTTTGACGTTATTTTGTCATGGCCTGGAGCATTTTTTGGTTTAAGTTGCTCTATTAATGCAATTGCGTTTTTTGCTTTGAAAACTATTGGCTTACTTGACGGATTAAGCAAAATAGATGGAATACTTGTGGTTACGTGAGATGGATTTGGAGTGAAAACAGATTGCAAGTATACAGCAAAAACACACCCTTTTCGAGAGTCGGTGCGTGCCCAGTCTCCATTATTTAGTCGAATTGGTGACTTGTAGAGAATATGGCAATTTAGGCTTTTAGTTGCTTTCCATAATGAATACTGTGTTTGTTCAGTAGGTCTAAGATTAGTAAGGAAATTGTTAAAATGCCTTTCTTACTCTTTCTTTAGAGCACAACGTAATTTGGCTGTGTAGATTATCAAAAGTTTTTTAAGATTTGGGGTACGGTGCAGTTGTCATAGCTTTCTTATCTCTGTTTTCTTTTTGACCAAGCCTTCAACCGATAATCAATGATACGAATAGGAGAAAATCGACGCTTTTTAGATGTGAGTATTAATGTTTTAGCTGTTAGGTGTAATAAATAAGCCAATGCTCTCGTTTGTCTATGGATTTCCTTGTTAGTCTTTAAGGACAGTTCTATTAACGAAATCGCTGTCAAGTCATTATGATTTAAATCCATGGAGACACCAAAAGCAATTAGGTCAGGAATCTTCTGTCGATCAGTTGACCAATAAGTTGGATGCCCTGTGGAAATAACATCAAGCTTATCATTCAGAATACTATCAAAAAATTTTCTTCCTCTAGGTGTAACTAGTCTAGATCCCCAGTAGTGATGTTTACCATTATAATCACCTGCAACTATAAACTTCGGTCCAAGCTTCGCAAAAAAATCTTACTTTGAGAGGGCGTACAGTACACAGCTGTAATAATCATATTGTGAGAATATTCTTGTAGCTGGACTAAAGGGGACTGGAGATATACTTCTGTAACCTCCTCTAAGCAATGCTTTAATCTTCTCTTTATCAAAAGTGTCAATTTTTGTCTGTGAGATGAGTTTCAGATATAAGCAGAATGTCAATAGTATTTGGTAATGGAAAATTTTGTACTTCAAACTTATGCTTGGTAAGATCCTTAGCGTTCCAATGACAAATTTTAAGTTTCAACAATAATGATTTGTTTAAGAGGGTTTGCATAAGCATATATTGATTTCTAATCAAATCCTGAATGATGTTCTGCATGACTGTTTAAAAAATAAATTACTTATTCAACAACTGACGACTGGTCGCCCCGCAGCAGTGTTGGGTGATTTCTGCTTCTTTAAAGTCATTTTAGACTCTTTTCGCCTTTTTTTGGTGCATTGCAACAAGAAACAGCTGATGATGCCCCAAAAAATAAACAAACTAAATAGGCAAATTTAAATTTGTAAAATTTTCATTAAAAATTGTTGCTCTGATTGTTAACTTAGAGCTTTACTTTTTTGAAGTAACTCTAGCTGAGAGAGTACTCCCGTTTTGATTGCTCGTTTTCGCATTGGTACTTGCTATTGTTGTAGTGGTTTGCGCTGTTGGTTCCGTTATTTCCAGAGGATGGTATTGCGGTGCTTCACCGTTGGATTCAGAAGCTGCTGAGTGGCTAAACACTGGTTGCGGAGATTTTATACTATATATATATTTATATATTAAGTGTTTTTATATTTTTGTTATTGTTTTGTAACTTGAGTTCTTGACTCGAGAGCATCAGAATGAGAATAGCTAGAATAGGTAAACCAAAAAAAAAATTGGTTGCACACAATGAGTTTGTCTTCATATACTTGAATTAATTGAACGTGACGGAATAGAGATACATACAGATAATAAAGCCCACTCTCATACAGGAAATGGTTCTATAGAACAATTTCATAGCAGAAAAATTTAGAATCATTAAACAGGAGCAAAAATTTTCTCGTTTAAATTAAGAGTGAGTTCTGATGCGTTTTCTAAGTTGTGTGACCCAAAATTCTAGCCTCCTGGTTGTTCATGAATTTAAATTTAAGAGGTTAAGATCCAATCATGTATGTCAGCAGGTTCTTACTAGTTCTCCTTCTGATACAAATACGGTTTGAAAAAACTAATTTCTCTCTTTATTCTTTCTCTTTTCATTATCAAAATCTTAGAGGTTTATTGTCCAAGCTTAATAATTTGTATAGGGATAGTATTTCCCTTGTTACATATATCATTGCTTCTTCCGAGACATGGCTTACAGCTAAAGCTATCAACAATGAAATTTTTGGTAATCATTTTGTAATTTAAAGACATGATCGCCAAGTACGCCGTGGTGGCGGTGTTCTTATCGCATTTAAAGCAATTCTTCTTTCCGAAGTTATTCCAATTGATATTGAATTCATTAGACCCAAATTAGTCCTTTCTCATGTTTCGGTTTCCATGTTCGTGTTTGAAAACATATATGCACCATTTCGCTGCTATTAAATCCGTTTCCAAAATTATTCGGAATCAAGATATTTTCATTGTGCTTGGCGATTTTAGGTTACCCAATATTTCTTGGTCTTTCTTCGGGCCTTCGAGCTACCTTGTTCCATCGGGACACCATGAATTGATAACCTGCTTGATCTTCCACTTATCCAGATGAATTCTGTGGTAAATTACCTTCATAAATCATTGGGTTTATTGTTGACTAATGATTTCTCAGTCACTGTTGTGTCAAAAACCCATCCATTATCCCTTCCTGAAGACCCTTACCATTCTTCCTTAGAAATTTCGCTCTATCTTCCGAATTATGTTTCTGTAAAGCTATATGTCTTCCTTAACGTCGACTTTGTTTTCGAAAAGCTAATTTTGAGAGCTAAATTTTTTACTTACCCAGATTAATTGGTCCTTCTTATATTATTGTACGGATATGTCTTTGGCCACTATGTTCTTCTATGACACATTAAATTCTATCTTTATTGAATGCATTCCTCTTATGAATGCACCAAAAGTATCATATAAACCACCTTGGTTTGCTCCTGAGCTCTCCAATTTGAAAAACATTCAGCGATTTTTTCGTATAACTCGTACCCTTATCATGTTCCCACAATTAATTATTTTAGAAATCTTGATGCTGGAAAAGTAAACCTTCTACAAAATCTTAGATCCCTAAAATTAATTTTTTTCGCTTTAATTCAGTGTGCAAGTTCCCTATGGAAACCTTTATTGATGCCTTTCTATTTATCGCTCAAGGTAGCGTCATTTCCGACTTTTTGGGAGGAATCTTTCATTATTCCTCTTCACAAAAAAGATAATAAATCGCACATCTCAAACAAAAGGCATATCTAAATTGTCAGCTTTTCTAAGTTGTTCGAGAAGGTCCTCATATCGAATATTCAGCACTTCTGTAAGGCTGTTATTTCTCTATCAGAGCATGGCTTTGTGAAAAATAGGTCCGCAACCACTAACCTACTTGAGTTTACTCCGCTAGTTCATCGAGGTTTTATTAATAGGATACAAACTGATGTCATTTATACTGATTTGTGTTTTCCTCCAAATCTTCTATGTTAGATTAAATCTTATTTGAAAAATTGTTCTAAAACCGTGCTGTTTAGGAGATCTATTTCAGAGGTCGCCTACGTAACTTCAAGAGTTCCTCAAGGCCAAGGTCCTCTTATTTTCAATCTTTTTATAAATGATCTTCCTCTCTCCATCTTGCATTCTCGTGTAATCATGTACGCTGATGATGTTTAACTTTGCCTTTCGTTTAATGATTCATCTTCTCATCTAAGACTGCAAGAGGATTTGAACTTATTGCCTTTTTGGTGTTTAACTAATCATTTATACCTGAATAGCTCCAGATGTAAGGTCATGACTTATCACTGGTGTAAATCACATTTGTGTGCTTAGAAGATTGATAACGTCCTACTTAAGCGTGTCTCCACATTTAATGACCTTTGTTGTTCTTTTTGATTTTTAACTAGGTTTTGATATGTATTTGGTCGCCAGTGTAAAAAAAAGCATCAAGATCGAATTGAGTCTGTCTGGGAATGGAGACACTCTGGTCGATATGGGCATCGTTTATTGGTTTACCTATAGAGACTGCCTTTCTTGCTTATCAGCCTGATTTAATGTCTCTTGACCACATTTGGTTGTGAGTACGGGAATAGCTAGCTGGTTAGCAAATCAATTAGCCCCACCGGGTCAAAGACTCATTTTAATAACTTAATAACTTTGTATCCGTTATTTTTATATTCCCTTATTTTTATATTCATTTGCTTACTTTTATTTTTAATTTGGTTTGTACTTTTAGTGTAAGCTGACAGTTATTTGTCATTGTAATTTAATAAATAAATAAAAAGAATTACCACCAACCAGAATTATACAACTAGCACTAAGATGTTATATCTATACTCACAGCCCCACAAAATATTCAAAACTGATCAGTGATTTTAATAAAATAATTTAATTAAAACTAAATTAGAAAAACCTGAAAACCTAAATGAAAACAAAGAATATTACGAAAGCAGAGAGAAATACAAAAAGGCTAAACTATAAAAAATACATACCACCAATATTAAAGGACCTTAAAAAATTTACTGATACTGGTCATTTTCCAAACAATTCTTGAGATATGAAAATGAAATGAAATGAAATGGAATTCAATAAAATGAAACATAATAAAATATAGACAACGTTAGTTCAGAATTAAGTTTTGAAAGTAATATTACTCATATGCTGTACACCTATTAGGGTTTCACTTTTCTTTCTTTCTTCTACAATTACAATCTTAATCAAGTTCAAATCAAAGACAAACAGTATAAGCAAAAATTACTGTTTCCCTTGTAAAGTTAGATTTTTCTAGTTCAACTACAAACGGTATAAGCAATTAAATTATTTTGATAACAGGATAATCAGCAGATGTTACCGTTTGTGCTTGCTTTATCAAGAAATAAAACGGCAAAGTACAGATGAGAAGGAATCATTGTTCATAGTGAATTCAAATTAAGTGTGACTCTGTTGTAAAATTTATAGTGAAGAAAAAAAAACAAGAGAGAAATAATTAAATGGAGGTTTTTTTGGTGTTTTAAAAAATTAATGCACAAGTTGGTGCATATTACAAAAACATATAACTCGCCTGATTGTCTGTAGATATGTTATTCTTGAACATTCTGATAGTTTAAGTAGTGTTGATACCGAATTGATTGATAATCAGAGATAATCTAATTGCTTGTATTCTGTAGAATTTATTAAGGGAATCCCTTGTACACGAGTTAACATAGGAAAAACGATAATTCGTCTTGTTGAACCTAATAAAACAGTGCAAAGGCGACCTTGTATGCTTAGTTGAAAATGGCAATACGATTTTTTGACAGTGCTCCTTGGCCCTAAGAATGCACCATCAGTTTTTCAGCGAGCAGTCATGAAGGCACTGGGAGATCTTGCTCATTCATAGGTGATCGGATATATGGACAATATTTTGGTGGTGGCACCGAAAAAGAAATTAGCTTTCGAGGGATTGAGGATAGTTTTGCATGTGCTAACTTAGGCTGGATTTTTTTTTAATATCATAAAATGCGGCCTTCTGAAAACGCTTGTTCAGTATATTGGTTATGAGGTACGAGCGATAGAAATTAGGCCGGATTCACGCAAGATTCTCGCATTAAGCGTCTTGCCTCCATCTCAATCCGTCACCGGGGTGAGTCAGTTCATTTGCTTAGTTTCATAGTATCGAAAATTTGTAACTAGGTTTTCTCAAGTAATGAAACCATTATATTTTCTGATATCAGAAAAGGCCAACTTTACTTGGAATGCAGAGCAAGAAGAACTTCAGAAGAAAATTGTATCAATTCTCACACGTATCCAAAAGTGTTACACATGGATGCCAGTTCCCACAGGATTAATAACAGACATCATGTATTAGAATGTTCTAGTACAACAACATCCTCTGCTGAGTCAAGGTACCATTCTTATGAGTTGGAAACCTTAGCAGTCGCTGCGTCCGTGAAGTATTTTCCCCATTATCTGTTTGGTCGCGAATTTATGGTATATACTGATTGCAATTCCTTAAAGGCTTCACGCACTAAAATTGATTTGACTCCAAGTGTGCATCAATGGTGGTCGTACATGCAATCTTTCAACTTTGGCATACAATATAGTGAAGGAAAGCGAATGGCTCATGTCAACTTTTTGTCAAGAAACCATCTTCCATCAAAACCTGATTCGGCAATAATCATTATTGCTGAAAAATTAATATATTTGGCAGAAATTTCGAGTGAGTGGCTTCTCGCTGAACAGCGAAAAGATTCTGATATAATTGACATCGTCTCTAAATTGAATTCGAGTGAACTAAGACTTAGACTTCCTAGCTAAGACTTATAAGAAAGGGTGTATTAAGCCGCAAAATTCAAAGGACTGGTAGAACTCGTTGCTTACCGGTTGTGTCGCGCGCATTTAAATGGTCAGTTAAAAACCAAGTGCATGAGTCGATTATGCATTTAGGATGGAAAAAGAAGCTCGATAAAGTTTATCAGTATAATTGGTTTGATAAAATGATAAAGTATGTTCGCAAATTTGTGAAAAATTGTATAACGTGCAAATCTGCTAAATCTTCTTCTGGAAAATTTAAAGCTGAGCTTCATCCAATTCGAAAAGTCTGTGTGCCTTGGCGTACTGTGCACAGTACGCTGAGTGCTAAAAGTGACCTTAAAGAGTATAATATCGTTCAGATAGACGTCTTCACTAAATCCGTTTATCTTCATCATACGTTCAAATTAGCTGCAGAGAGCTGTATTAAAACTATGAAATCTCCCATTTCTTCATTTAGCGTTCCGACTCGTGTCATAGCCGATCTGGGTAGGGGTTCACTAGGTCGATATTTTCTGAATTCTGTTCTTCGCAGAATATAAAACTTCACTTAATTGCAACAGGAGCGAGATGTGCAAATAGTCAAGCTAAGAGAGTAATGAGCACTTTGAAAAATTTGTTGATTGCTGTGGAAACAAGCAGCATGGCAAGATACTCTGGGTGAGGTGCAACTTGCTGTAAATTGCACAGTTAATCATGCCATAGAAGCAAGTCCCTTGGAGATGCTGATCGGTAAAGAAGACCGTCCTCTAGGTTTGATTCCACCTTGTGAAGCAGAGAATGAAGTTGATTTATCTGGTTTCAGAGCTCGAACTACTGAGAATATGAGATTTACGGTTTCTTATGATAAACCGAGATTTGACAAAGGAAAGGCAACTATTGTGAGACACCAAGTTGGTAATTATGTGTTGCTAAAATACAAAGAAAGGTGTCAGACCAAGTTGATCCGAATCCTAGGGGGCTATTAACACTAAAGTAAAATCGTTAGATTATCCTTCAGAAGTGATGATGTTTTATCCGATGATGTTTATGCGACTATAAGTTCAGTTGGAACGATGAGTTAACCACTATGATTATCGAATGTTATGAAGTACATCGTGCACGTATACAGGCGGAGCCCATATGTAGAAGTTGTAAAAAAAATTATTATAAAAGTAAAGTTTCAGTACTTTGAATAATGTTGTATTAAATCAAATTAGAATAATGAATTAAATTGTATTAAAATAAGTACATTAGAAAGAAATTTTTATTTTATGAAGAGAAGACTGTTGATATGTTTAATGTAATGAAATCATGCTTCAGTTACTATTGAGGTTATTCAGATAAAATGATTTACCTATATGCATGAAATTGTGCTCCTTATATTGAATGACTTTATGAGCAGCGTTCATGTAGTTGATTTCCTTTTCGTTTTTACTATTTCACCGTTCGCTATTTGCCGTTGTCATTTGTAGTCCAGTACTCTGTTTCTGCAGTTTTATTAGCAAGAGAGTTTTATGCTAAGAAGCTCTCTCAGAGAGGATTGTAAGAGAGAGACAACATTAAGCCGCTGCTGAACGTAGTAACGAGTGGTGCTGAGTGTGACTGAAATGTTAGCCTATTTCCTTGCAACAGGTTTGATTTAAGATGTAATACTGTGAGAGTGTGATGAAGTAGATTCATTGCTTATTTGAATGTGAAAGCAAGCACTCGGGAATTTGTTGTTGGGCCGCGTGTTTTTTTGTAAAAGTGAAATAAAGCCGAATAATCATGGAAAATGATTTAATTCCGACGTCAGAAGTGGGATCTGTCCCTGGCGCTACATTCTCAGAGGAGCAGTGTTGTATAATACTTGAGAAGAGGAAAGTTACCTGTTATTGGTGTGGCCACTTCGGAAATTTTTTTAACCAGTGCAGGGGATCGAAGCAGGAAACAATCCAGCTGTTAACCAGTGCCTAGTGTCAGAGTCAAATGAAGTATGTCACAACGAGGTAAGACTTTTCCGATTTGTTTCGATTCTGGTGCGGAATCATCACTAATCAAGTAGAAGATTAGCAAAAACTTATCGGGAAAACGCATAAATAACGTTATAATGTTGAGAGGCATCGACAATTCGGGAATTCATTGCAAATCATTAGTTGTATTACCATGGACGGAAATTACATGTAAATCTTGTTCCATGTAGTGCAGTATGAATGTTTGCGAAATGATATCGTAACGAGAAATTGTAATGTTTAACGTCATAATGGTGCCCAATAGTGTGTTGTACCTTATTCTTGAACATTCTGATAGTTTAAGTCTTCATAACGAATGGATTGATAATGACAGATATAATAATATTGTTCGAAAAGTATTCTGTAGCATTTATTAAGGGAATTCCTTGTACTGCTGATTCTCTCGCTCAATCTACTAATTGTCTATTAAAATCCACTGTTTCATTCCTCTCACTACCTCCACCGGCACCAAACACCATACCTGTTTCCAGTCCTAAATTTCTCAAATCCTCTGGATATTGCGTACTTTAAATTAAGTGTCCCTGTAAACATTTTTCCTATTGACTGTAAGTGTAATTCTTAAACTCTTTCTATTCTTTATCAAAATGTTAGAGGTCTCCTTATTAAACTAGAACCCCGTTTACGTTTGCCATCGTACTCAAGTAAGCTTCTCCTTATCGAACTCCATTCATTAAGAAATCGCCGAGTATCCCTAGGCATAATCTTTCTTCATAAACTTATTACCGGCATTCTTGATTCGCCTTGGCTTTTCAAGCCAATTTAAATTCTGTGTCCCTAGTCGTACTGCAAGAAACTTTGTACTTCTTGCTTTAAGTAGGTGCGATCCATTTCGTGTTTTATGTATTAATTATAATATAGGATAGCTGCTCTGGATGTCGCTCAGTGGTTCTTTCCTCCCGAATACCTTTTTCTGTCTCTGACCACACATGGCTGTGAGTAGAGGCATAGGTAGCTATTTAGCAAATAAATTTCCCCACCGGGTTAGAGACGGATTTTTATTAATATGTTAAATTAGTTTAAGCTTAATTCAAATTTTTATTTTTGTTAGTTTCTTATTACTTTTAATGCTGTATTTACACCGGACCATATTGGAATCCAATATGATTCGGCATTGATTCGCATCAGTTTCGGCAACAACCACAATGGAAATCATTCATGGGTTGTTGTTGTAAAATGCGATTCGAATCAATAGTCTAATCAAGAATGGATGCGCTTTGATTCTGAAATTAGGAATGGTCACTTGCGTTAGTATTTAGCAATTTCTGACTTTATCATGCCATTTTCGGCAGCCTTCTTCTTTCTTTTGGCGTGCCATACCCTTCAAATGGTTGTAAATCATATATTTTTCATAAATTTTACATTTGAAATTAATCAACGTGCGCGCAACATTTCATTTGAATGTATAACCAAATTAAAAACAGCTGGTCACGATTCAAAATCGGTGGTGTGAACGATAAAGTGAATCAGCTTGATTCAGTTTGGTGTGAATACACTAGAAGTTGACAATATGTCTGATATAAATAAATAAATAAACCGTTGCTGAACGTAATCCTGAGTGTGCTAAAATGGCAGTCTATTTCCTTGCAACAGGTATGATCTAAGATGTATTACTGTGAGAGTGAGGTGAAGTAAATTCATTGCTTATTTGAATGCAAGCACTCGGGAATTTTTTGTTGGGCACGCGTTTTTTTTTTAAGTGGTATAAAGCGGAATAATCATGAAAAATGGTTTAATAAAATATATAAAGAGGAATTTCGATTAAATATAGTAATATTTTTAACCGACTTCAAAAAAGAAGGAGGTTATCTGTTCGATTGAATGTGTGTTTTATGTTTGTTATATTCTTTCTCCGTCAACTGTGGATCGATTTTGAATATTCTTTTTTTGATGGAAAGGTTATACTCCCAGAAAAGGAGGTTCTGTGTTCGACTCTATTTATTCATACGTATATTCTTTTATTATTATTCTTGTAGAACTCGACAAAATAAGATAAAAAAATCTAATAAAAGATTTCGATTTCTTGCTTAGTTTTCAAAATATGGACTTTCAAAGATGCAATATAAATTAGTATACGTAGCTACCATACTTCTGCAATCAAAAAATTTTAATACATTCATCCACGGTTCCATATTCATATGTTCCTACTGGATTCCTAACTGCCAAACGAAAATTTCAACCACAAAAACTCACTACATTAAAAAGCGGAAAATAACAAAATGCATTTATTATTATTTTATTTCCTTTAGTTCGTTTTCACAATCGTCTTAATCTTTCCATTTCTCGTAAAGCCTTTTCACCATGTGGTCGGCTAAGTAATTTATTTGGTTCTAAATCACAAAGTGCAATACCGTCTAATTTTTCATCCGACTTAGGGAAACATACACTTGACCCTTGCCTGGATTTCATGACAGGATGTCATTTTTCAGGAAGGGAAAATTAAGACCTTGCAAAATATTAAAAACAACTAAAACCTGAAAGAAGGGTATCTTCCACTATGCCGTAGATGTTAAATTCTTCACGCAACCGCTAGAATAGATTTTTCCTATCTGTTACAGTTTGAGTATCAACAAAGAACAAAGTTTGAGTGGCACTCTATTATACAAAGTAAGTACTTTTAGTGGTTGAGGCAAGGAAACACTTTTCGGCACTTGGCTTATAAGCTGAAGCCAATTAATCATAAAATACCTTTCGAATGGCTCCTCGAATAACTATAACTTGCTTCACTTGAATTGGCATTATGAAAATTATTTTTAATGTTTGGTTCGTTGGTGCCACCTGCTCTTCCACTTTTTCCATTGAATCAATGCTTTTGTTTGTGAACATTAATTTTCCGGCTTCTTTTTTTAACCGATCTTTTTAATTGTTTGGCTGACATTTACTCATTTAAAAAAATTGCTTTACTTTGAATTTATCTTTTTCTATAAATTAATTTTAATTAATTAATTTTTTCACTTCAAAAATCTGGACTGCACTCCACCCTTCAACAAATATTAATGAACAAAAATGCAACATTTGACATGTCATTTAAAATTTGTGGAAAAGAAAGAAGAAGAAGTGCCGTTAGACTTACAAGACCATATTCCATCTACCAGTGCCAAATATTGCTACTTATTAAACAGCCACAACAATCACATTTCAATCTCCAGCATGATCAATTTTTGGGCTACACTTTGTTATTGTAGTTCCACGAAATCACATTTTGAGCGTAAAAATGAGTCATTTTCGAGTCTTCTTTAAATCACACATGAAACTTATCATTTTTTAATCATCAAAAAGGCTCGAATAAGACTCAGCAAGGAGATTTTTGTTAAAATGATCTTCCAAATGCTAGCTGAGTTATCGGAAATAAATCAAATAGCGTCTAGCTGTCGGAATTTCTTTGTGTTTGTGTTTTGCTAAGTATTTTCGTGTATTTTGAAGAAAATGTAATTAAATTATTAATAAATTACTAGACTATTTTTGTGTCATATTTGTAAACCTTTTACTTAGAACTGTATAATTTATTTTAGATTATAAGCAATTATGTAGTAAATAACCTAAGTTTGTAAAGAAATAAATGAAATAAATACATAAAATTTTTTGATAATTTGTTTTTCTTAGCAGTAAAGTAATGAAGATAGCTGCAACTTAATACAATTTTGAAAAATTATAAATGAATTAAGTACATTCATTGAAAACATTTATTAAAAATATTCTTAAATATGCATACGAGGGTTGCTTTTTATGTCTTGAGACAGACAAATAATAATAAATATGAATCATCGAAAGTGACTTTATTGTTTTTCAAAATATTCTCCTTGAAAATTAATATACCTTTGCATGCGATAGAACCAATTTTCGAAGCACTTTTTCCACTCGGAATGAGGAATCTCCAAAACATGTGATTTCAATGCATCAGCCGCTTCTTCAGGCGTCGAAAACGTTGACCTCGCAATTTATTTTTGGTGTGCGGGAATAAAAAGAAGTCATTGGGTTCCAAATCTGGCGGATGATCCATCAATTCGATATTTTGAGTGTTTAAAAAGTCACTTGTTTGAGCCGATGTGTGAGAGCTTGCATTGTCGTAGTGGGGTATGAATCGTCATCTGCGGTTGACTTTTCTTATTTCTTCGAACACTTCTGGTGTTCCGTCCTACGTTTCTCTAATGGCACGGTCGCGACATATCCGGTTATTCCAAACAAACAGGCGATCATTTGCTTCGAAGTGGTTCGTGCGCGAACAACTTTTGTTGGATTTGGCATCTTGAAAGACCCAAACAATCGACTGCTGTTTAGTTTCATGTTTATATGCATAGATCCATGATTCATCACCTGTCACGATCTTATAGACTTCTTTTGAAGCACCGCGAGTGAAGTTTTTTAACATTTCTTTGCATCAATCGACACGAGCCTTTTTTGCGCGATTGTCAAATTATGCGGTATCCAACGCGAACAAATCTTTTTCACGGCTAAATGTTCATGCAATATTGAATGTATTGAAATGGAAATAATGTGCAAGGATGCCTTAATCTCACGATAAGTCACATGACAATCTTGTATTATCAGTTCATGCGCTGCATCGATGTTTTGTGGCACAACAACCGATTTTGGACGACCTTCACGAAATTCGTACTGGAGAAAACTACGACCACAATTGAATTCAGAAAATCAGCGGAACACGGTGGCCCTGGATGGTGCTTTATCACGAAAAGTCGAGCGAGTTAATCGACACTCTCTTGTTGAGTTAATCCACGTCGAAAATCATAAAAAATCATTGCACGAAAATGTTCACGATTTATTTCCATTTTTTAGCTGAAACGAATTTTTCAAGTCACTGCAAACAATACAAATAGCACTCGTATGACAAAACGTTCTAAGTACATTTATCATTAAAAACGACAAGCTTTGTCAGATTTGATATATCAACATTGGTGTTACCATATCTCAAGACTTAACCAGCTACCTACGTATATAGGGAAAAACACAAGAACCAGAATCAGAACGATTTAATACTCGAGTTCTTGGAGACGTATCCAGACTTGGCAAAGAGATTAATTAAACGTGACACGCAAGTGGACTCTTTATGGCAACGACTGGCAGAGGCTCTAAGCACAAAATGTGTAAATTGTTATTTGCACTTAAACCAAATTTTTCTGATTCCTCGCTTGTAAATAGGTGTGGACAGAATGGAAGAAAGACGTAAAAAGATAAATCTGTCGCAACAGAATGGAAACTGAAGGTGGGCCCTTCGCAAACACCAATTAATGCAAAATCAGGAGTCAATTGTAAGGCTGTGCGAAATGGCAGCATGTGTGGAAGGAGTGCCACCGTGCTGCGACCTATGTTTACACAAGAGTCGTTCCCTATTAATCTCTGAGATCCCTTCTGCCAAAAACCGCAGTGACGCTGCCAGCTGAAGTACTGCTGAGACCTCAAATTGGCATAAGTGCGGCCTACTGGTGTTTAATTGGAAAAGAATCTTCATTGAGACGATATTGTGAAATAAACCTGCAAATTAATTATGGGCTTAACTAAATTTATCCAGCCAAAAAACAAAGTGTACTTACGCCGATTCTGGAAATTCCAATAGATTGCAGCGATCTCTCAAAATTCTACACTTAAACCTTCCATAATTGCCTTCCTGCATCAATAAATTGACTACCACAGCAGTAGTTATTTTGCATTCACTTATTTTTTACGTTTTTTGTTGTTTGTTTACAAATTATTCACAAATTTGCTAAGATTACAACTGTCAGCAGAACAGCTGTTTCGAATATCGGATTTTTTTATGTCCGAAAAAACGAAAACCGATCGGTTTTCAAATCCGACTATGTTTTCAATTCCGATAAAAATACGTAGTTATTATACAAAAAAATTAAGGAAAAATACATTGCTATAAAAGTAGTTTTCAAATGAAATATGTACGTATAAAGGAAAAATTGGCTAATATAAAAAAATCTTATACAATTTATGCATATGAAAATTATTATTACCAACTTTTTAAATATTGATTCCTTAGTCATAAATAACTGCATAATAAAATTATGCAATCGATTCTATCATATAAATTTATGTATTTATACTGTCTTGTGCTCGCACCGATAGCTAATAAAAAGCGTATGGCAAGGAGTGGGAACTATCGAAACCGCCTGGTTACCCAAAGAACATATATAAAAATCAGATTTTATACTATTCCGAACTTACAGGTGAAAGTTATTGAAGTTTAATGTGTCTGGCAAGGAGAAGCCACCATGCAGACCGTCTAGCATTGGGAGACATGTTTTTCATTATTATTCCGAAGAACATATTAAAAAATTACGCTATATTAAAAGACGAAAGTAAGTTGGTAAGCCATTATGAAACAAATTTGTATTAAACTAAACCGTAAGACTCGTGCTTCATTTCTCTAGAAACGAAGTTACGATAGAGACTTCTGCTGTAACGATCACGTGAATTATGTGGGTTATGACAAAGGAAAAAAAAAGAACAAGAATACTCTTTGGAGCAAAACACTTCTTTATTTTATCATAAGAGTCTTAAGATTAACTTATTCTTCTAAATTCATCATGACACTTGGAAGTACCGTTTTATTTTAATAATGCTGGGCAAGCATTAGCTACGGAAGCAAAGTCGACACTTAAATTATGTTCTTGTTTATTTTACTTTTTGACAACATTTTTGTTTTTAATTGTTTATTGCTTTATTAATTTCATATTTCTGTTAACATTGTATTATTCTTTATTTTACTTTTTTGAAATTCGTTTCTTTAAATTGTTTATTACTTTAGGAGTTTCATATTTCTGATTTTCATCATTTTTCGTTTTAACATATTTCTGAACTATTACGCTGACTTCGTCTGTTCCAGCGTAATGGTTCAGGATCAAGTGGGGACACTTAACTCGTGTGTACGGATAGAACCATGCGTCAGAGACCTCATGACATTAGTATGACAAGAAGAACTACTGCATATGGTTACTACGCACAGTTTTTGAGCTGCCGAGATAAAATTTCGAATGTTTTTGTCGTACACAGTAGATGTGGTATAATCGGAGTTCTGCGATTACTGGAATAATTAGCTCCATTTAGTATACCATAGCGTACCTCAAAAGGGATAAAAAGTATGTATGTAAGCTTCAGATCGATTAATGTGTTGGCTTCTTTTTTTAGGATTTGTATTTTACACTGATCTTTTTTTAAAGAACATCTTATGAAGCTTCGAAATAGCTCGAAAGGAAAGCAACTTCGTAGCCACTACTACTAAGTGGTTTGGGAAAGCTCGAAGAAAGCTAAAGTGTGCAGTGATGCTGAAGATTTCGTCGATCCGTCGGATGATATGGAAGAGTATATAAAAATTCCATTACTTAAAATCATATTTTTCTGGTGATGCTTTGAACCTTATAAAGCATATCCCGATTACGGGCAATAATTATCCCCAGGCATGGGAACGTCTTCGACAACGGTATGATAAGAAACCACTGATCATTCGATCGTTCGTGCAAAGTCTTGTAAATCTGCCGCAGAATGCGTAAGGGCAACCACCATTCTTCATTTGAATGAAGCATCTTCCGTTGATAATTTGGATTGCAATATTCAATCACCATCTTCTCGTCTTATGCTACTTCATAAATACGGTATTACCAACAATCGTTACCAACCTACTAGACGCTCATAGCAAGTTATTAAACTGGCGCATACTGCTCGCTTCCGGTTCTACAAAATCATTGATAACTGAGTCCTTTATTCAACGTGCTGGCCTCTCTCGTCAGCACGCACGCGTTCGGTTTTTGAATTTTCGCTAACAATGTTGGAGTTACTTGTGGACGGGCTTATATCACTTTACAATAATGTACATCTAACAATTCTTAGAAGCTAGATCCACTAGTCATGGCAAAATCGACCTCGTCACTACCGGCTGCATTGATTGACATATCAAGCACTACATGGGCTCAAATAAGCAGATTGAGATTTGCAGATCCTTCTTTTAATATACCTGGTCTAATTGATATCATTATAGGATCGGATCAACTATGGATTATATACACAGGCGAACGATTACAATTCGGTGATAAATTACATATTGCTCTTAACTCCATTTTTGGTTGGGTTATCGCAGGATCTTGCCATGGTATTGATGGAAAGGTTATAATTTCGCATACATTGCCTAGCTACACACTGATACGTTGAGAAGCACCTTTATGGAAATGGAACCTCAACTAAATGCCACGTTGTATTTCATGGTTCCTGCAAAGATGATTCAGGATATTCACTATACGACTATACATTGGCCCTCCTATTTAGAGAGACTTGTTTGGGATTACAATTCGGATTCGGCAACATTGCTTCCTTTTCACTACCAAGATTGCTCTGATTCATACCAACTTCTAGCGCATTGTTTGGCGCCAAAACGAACATTTATGATTGCAGCATTATCGCTTGGTGACAATGACTTATGGGAAAACTCGAACTGCTACATATGGTTACGGGGATACATCATATCAAGCAGTTCGAGTTTTGCAACAACTTGTGCTTGACTATAAAGGCACCCACAAAGCAGCTGCACATATTTTGATTAACGACACATACGTCGACGATATCGGTACTGCGTGAAATTCAATAGATGAAATGAACTCATTGAAGTGAAAGATGAATTTCATCTATTGTCGAAAGGAAACTTCAATTTGCGGGAATGGTGTTGAAATTTCTGGCCTCTGCTAGACTCCTTGCCAGTGGATATTCACAAGCATAGTCCAGTAGATATTAATAACATATCTGAAGCTGAATAGCAAAAGATTCTTATGTTAAATTGGAACCCCTCCATCAACGAATTATTTTTAAAATTAAATGATTTATCTTTTGACAAAACAAAACCTAAACGCATTATACAATTTTCAAAAGTTTTTGATCCATTGGGATTGTTTTTTCCAATTATAATCCAGTTTAAGGCGATATTTCAGGAAACCTGATGTCCTGCTCTGAATTGGGACGATGAACTACCTGAAGATTTATGAGCTCGATGACGTATTTGTGTGCAAGATCTACCTCAGTTGACAAAGATTCGAGTCCCTCGTCACATCGCTTGTAATATGCAATCAATTGAACTTCATTTTTTTCCGACCCATCAGCGATTGCTTGCGCTGCGGTGTATTTAAGTGGCTCCTCTGAAACATATATCGACCCCACGACTGGAGTTAAACGCTGCAATACTAGCAATAAGGTTACTGAATCTTGTCGAGTTAGCCCTTACCATGCCCATATCCGGGATTCATTGTTGGACAGATTCAGAAATCGTTCTCCATTGGTTATCTGCTCCACACAGGAAATGGACAATTTTCGTTTGCAACAGAATGTCTTAGATTCTTGACATATGCGCCAGAAACTTTTGGCATCACATAAGCTCACGAGACAATTCTTATGACATACGAGCAGTGGTGGTCAGACCTCGGTGGCTATCACAATCACAATCACAATATTTGTAGCCTACATACAACCCTTAAGACGAGACTATTTTGACTGAAACAAAAAGTACGCAATGCCAAAAACAAAAGTTCTTGTTGAATTGACAAGAACCGTAGGCTTTTGTTTGCATTTTATTAACATCTGTCGTAAACGTAATGACTGTGCGCCACAATAGTCCTTCTTAAGATCAGGTGAACTTCAATTGGCAAGATCCTCAATTGTACGCATTATTCAGAAAACCGAATTTGCATCAGATTATAAATCTTTAATGGAGGGCCGCCAGTTGAACATTAAGTCTAAATTAATAAGTCTACTACCATTTATTGATGATGCAGGACTATTGCTAGTAGGTTGTCGCATTCAGTATTCTTATGTCAATATTGATGTTAAATATCCAATTCACCATTTTTGGCTCTACAACTCTTGTCGAGTCTTCGCCTGCTTCAGCGTGAGTTTCCCCTTGATCTGTCTCGTGCCTTTGCTCTCCAAGACCGAATACCAAGATCTTGCGCATCTTGGTCGACTCCATCAATCCATCTTAATTTTGGGAGTCCTCTAGATCTGTTTTCTCGGTATTTGCCAAATAGTAATTTTTTCGGAGGATAGGTGTCGTTTCTTAATCTATTCACTTTTATCTGTGTTATTATATTGGCCCCTATCTGAAGTCTTTGAAGCTCGTGGTTGTATCTTCTTCTCCATACTCCATTTTCGCGTACGCCTCCTCCTGTCATAGATACTTGTTATTTTTATCTGCCTTAGACAGTGTCCATGTTTCACTGGCGTAAATTAAAACTGATGCAATCAGCGCTCTGTATATAGACACTTTTGTATTTCTGTCGAGCTTATTGCTTCTCAGAAATTTATCTATGCTGAAGTATTGTCAATTTGCAGCAAGTAGTCGTGGATCTACTTCTACATTTTTGTTCTCGTTGTTTATATTCACGCCAAGGTTCCTGAAGTCTGCAACTACTTCAAAGTTGTCCCCGAAGGTAACTTTTGGCCAAGTCTATGGCTCATTGTGTCAGATGTTGTGGGCACCATTAATTTGGTCTTTCTTTCGATAATTATTAGACCTATTTTTCTCGCAATCTCTTCGATGCTGAGGTCTGTTATTGATGTCGATATGATGTCTATGTCATCGGCATATGCTAATAATTGCACCGATTTGTAAAAGATGTTGCCTTTGACCTTTACTTTGGAGTCTCTGATGACTTTTTCAAGTGCAAAGTTGAAAAAGGGGGCAAGAGAGGCCATCTCCTTGACGGACACCAAAGTGAGTTTCGAACTCACGGGAGTTTCCATTCTTAATTCACAACATTTCTTACTTTTGTTATGGTAGGTTTTGTTAGTCTCATTAGCTTCGTTGGGATAAAACAAAACAAACATCCAATTATTCTGCCAAAAACATCACCTATATCATATTCATTATTCGATTCATAAAAAACATCTTCATACTGAAGTTAAGGTTACATTCGTGATCACGTGCCAACAGTATTAGATTCTCGGCGCTCGGAATATTATTCGAAGTGTTGTTCACCTTTGTGGCCTCTCCTATGCGGGTCCATTTACTATAAGAGAAACCAAAGGACGCAATCCCAAACATACCAAGGCGTATTTTGCAGTATTCGTATGTTCGTCGTTTCAACAGCTGGCATTAAAACATGCATAGAATGAACACATTGCAAATAATATGTCAACAAAAGGTATTACATGGCAATGCATACTAGCTTCATCACCGCATTTTGGCGGTATTTTGGAAATTTATAAAGTTACACCTTCGTCGTATTATTGAATGCAATATATTGACATTTGAGGAGTGCTGTATTTAACTCTCCCCCATATGTGCCGCTGGGGCGGGAGTCAACTAGATCCTTTGATCCCTACACATTTTTTGATCGGAGAAGCATATCTGCTATACCCGAGCCATTGTTATTGGAAACAAGTCAAAATCGACTGCTGTGTTGGAAACAGATACAAGCCAAAACAAGGGTTTTGGAAACGTTGGCACATGGAATACTTTACTTTCTTGCAACAGCGAACAAAATGGCAAATTGATTTACCAAAACTTAACTCCCGGTACTCTTGTTGTTTTAAAGGAACCGAATCTCCCATCATCCAGATGGATAATGGGACGCATAGGGGACATTTTTCCTGGCGACGACAACAAGGTTCGACTTGTATCTATTAAAACTGCTCAAGGAATATTCAAGCGTCCAGTTACATAGATTGCCGTATTACCATTGTGCTGAACAATCGTTCAGGTGGGGCCGTATGAACGCTTGTTTGTTTACATTTGATTTCTTTTGTTCTTTGCATGCTTATTGTACAATACATTATTTCTTATCAAACACTAATATGCTATATTTTGATTGCTATCGGTTTTGATCTGATTCTTAATGTTATGTATTGATCTTACCCTTATTGCGATGTTTAATCTTGCTGTTACTACTATGTTTTTATATGCGATTCTGATGGTAACTCATGTGCTTGTTAACTTGAAATAAACAGTCCACAATTTTGTGCTAAATATAATTCGGGTTATATTAACTTTCAATCAGGTACGGTGAAATTTGAGATTGACGTCATCGCTTAATTTGGATAACCGCCTGTCTTGCGATTTCAAATTAAGCAAGATGAGTTGGGGTAAGTAATCGAATGAGTGACCGGCTGATGGACCGTGAGTTTTGTAAAAACACTCTTTTTAGTCATTATAAAAAAAATTGGTATTTTTTTAGCACCTCGTAATTACTACAAATATTTGGCAATAGAGCAAAACACATTTTGAAAAATTAATTCATTATTTTGAGTAATTTTATATGAAAATCTATTATAGAATAGCTCCAGTATTTTATAAGAATAATTAAATAAAATAATAAAAATTCAAATGATAAAAAAATTCACATTTTTTTTTTATATTATTATAATGGAACATTTGGTAAAAATATTAAAAGTGTTGAAAAAACCAAACCAGAAACATGCGTTGAACCTTCGTTTTATCAAAGGCCGGTGATTAACACACACGGCTAACAAGGTATTAGAAATTAAGTAGCAAACGCACGATTTAAGGTTGGTACTGATTTTGTAGTCCATCATCATTAGACATTTGCATCTGTGAGCTCAAAATTGCATTTGAGTCAAAAGTGAGTGAATTTTGTAACTGCTTACTCAGAAAGGCTAGTTAGTTGAGTGTACTAGGTAAACAAATTAAAATATCGCTAATTGAAAATAAATACGGTGATTGCAAAGAGGAATTATAGAATAAAATAATAATAAATTAAATAATTATAATAAAACAAAGTAACCTATGACGATGTCAAATTACACTCTATCAAAACCAAAGATGAAATACATCAAAGGCTCGTGAATGTTAGCAAAAAAAATATTAAATTTTTACAGTGATTTTTAGGGGTTGCATATTTGGTTTCTTTTTATTATCGATTGTGTTGATGTCAAGCACTTCGATAATACACGTGCTGTCTTTTTTATTTGTCGGAGAAAAAGTTTGAGCATTCTTTTTGTAATAAAAGCCTATATTGTTTGTACTGTCTTGTAGAATATTTGTAAGAAGCAGAATCTAAAACAAAACACTTGATAATAAAAATCATAGCGAACGGTTGAAGTTCCGTGTAAACCAATTGTTTCTCTTTTTTAGGGCTAATAATCTTCCGTTCGTCCGTCCAACTCCAAAGTTTGTCATGAAGTTTGTAATGCAAAAAAGGACACAGTATATATATTCTTGATTAGCGTGATGAGACCAGTTGATGTAGCCATGTTCGTCTGTATGTATGCAAACTAGAAGCTTTCTTTTTACCATACGCAGCACATTTGTCGGACCCGAATCGGACTACTAGGAGGGGTACCTCCAATACAAAGCCCCTACTCAAATTCATGTTCTTATTAGAAAAACTTTTTAGTTTTTTATGCTATCATGGACACAATAAGTTTCTGATACATATTCATCAACCAAGCATAGCAAGGTAAAAAATCTTATGTGATGGTAGGGATCCCTCCACTTGTCTGATTTTTTTTTTTCATCAAACATTGCCGACCGTGACAGGACAGCAATAGGCTATTCTTTGAGATTAATTCGTGCGTGATTTAATAGAATTTAATTTCATCAAACAAAATTGAACTCATGTAGGGAGTCTACGTCATCGGTTCATATCACCAAATTTTATTGGACTTATTATTGGAATGATCTCGACAACAACAAAGTTGGACTCATATCGGGAGTCTTGGTCATCGTTGGATATCAACAAATTTCATTGAATACATCGTTGGAGCTACCTTCACAATAACATCAACATCACATCATTTTCATCGGCATAATATCAGGATTTGGTAACATCATTAGCTGGAAAACCGTGAGTGTAGTTTGATCATCGGTAAATAAAATAGATCAGTATACATATAGATATAACGCTTAACAGAAAACATACGTCTATGTTCATAAAAACAGCAAGTTAGCTTTTATTGTGTTTTCAATTTCAATATATTCGCTACATCTTCTGATTAAGAACCGTTAGTAAGCTTGGCTTATTAATGCTTTGCTTAGTTCTCTTTGAATTTTCTGTTCATATTTGATTGTGAAGAAAAGGTGCTCCTTAAAGGATAGCCAAGTGTCAATAAGCATTCCCAGATATTTGATAGCTAGCTGGATTTACCACGGCTGAATCCAAACTTGGTCGGATAGGGCTCCAGGATTCTCCAGGGTATCCAGAAATAGGATGATACTTTCCAATATCTTGCCCTGTGAGTCGAGCATGAAGAGCGGCCGGTACGCAGATGGCTGGTTCGGTTATTTTTTAGGCTTCAGCAGCACAACTAGCCTCTGGCCTTTCCAGATGGCTGGGAATGCTCTTTCGGCATGGAATTTGGAGTTCATTTTTGCAAAAATTGCAGTATTTGAAGGCCTTCAGCGCTTTGTTGCGGATGACGTTAGACTCTGGGGCTTTCTTGTCTCCCACCTTTCTTAATGAATTGAGAACATCAGCAGTAGTGACCAGTGGGGTTCAACAGTGCTTGTAGACGAAAAAAAAAACTCGGCTACGTCATACACATGGAAAAGTGTGCGAACTACATTGGCCATCAGCTCAGGGTCTGATGGATGTGGAGACTGGGGTTTCTTTACCGTACTCAGCGCTACTTTGTTGGCCTTGCCCCATTGGTCAATATTAGAGCTATTTCGAAGCTGTTTAAGGCCCGAATCTTTGCTGGATCGTTTTGCTTTCCTCAAGAGGTATCACAGTGTCTTAAAAACGCCTTGACATTGCTCACAGTTGGGAAAACTTCTGGAATGCTGCGCCACCCTGCGTGGTCGATTGCAGCTGCTCCAAAGATCAGCAATCTCCTCAATCTACCATTAAGCCGCATTTTTTCCCCCTTTTTTTCCTTTTTTTTTTTTTTTGTGTGACTGATGTTTTTGAAAAGTCGTGTTTTTTGTGTGAGCGCTGGACTGGTTGGACTGGCGATACCGAAAGATGCTAATGATGCGGTGGTGGAGCATCTGGTGGACGTTCCAACGGAATCAACTGCTGTGATTATAAGTGCGGAACCTGACTCTTTTAGGCGTGCATCGCGGTTGGCAAAATCGCCAGTAAAAGTATCACCTACAACGCCTATTGAGAGCGAAAAGGTGGTTGGTGGTGGCATCGTGGCAGCGAGCAATCTGGAGTTTAGGGAATCAGGAGGTGATGCATTGTACAATTGCAGTTGCTTTAATAAGCCTGGTGAACGAATAACGGTTCTCGTGAAGATGCTGGAAGAAAAAGAGTTGGATGGGAAGTTAAGGCGATCCATCAACCAGTAGATGAGGGACACGGTCGACAGTATTAAAGCATTGTACGAGCTTTCGGCAATCATCCTGAAGGTCGATGGAGCGAAGAAGGTGTCCAGGAGGGACAACTTCTGTCAAACTTCTCCGTGGTTAAAGCCTGCAATAAAGGCAGGGCCTGAGGGAAAACTGGCAACACCCTTCACAAAGCGGCGCGCTACATCTGCAGAGAAAGGCGCAGTAAGTTGACCGAAGAGTGAAGCCAAAGAAGCCAAAGTAGCTACAGCATTGGAGGAATCAGCCACTGGATCCAAAAATAGTAAAGAGCAAAGAGGTAAAGATGCAGCTACGGTGCAGAAGTCTGTCGCAGACTGGAAATCTGTGC
This sequence comes from Amiota albilabris, assembly GCA_037040105.1. Taxonomy (NCBI): domain Eukaryota; kingdom Metazoa; phylum Arthropoda; class Insecta; order Diptera; family Drosophilidae; genus Amiota; species Amiota albilabris. Next base: position 25,884 of record JBANCV010000315.1, read on the forward strand.
ATAAAAAGAAGGCAGCGAGAACCCAGTTATCATTGGCGGAGATTTTAATGCATGGGCTACGGAATGGGGCTCCCCGCTAACCAGCCCCAACGGGCATTATACTAGAAGCTTTTGCAACCCTGGACGTAGTGCTGGTGAATACAGGATCTGAGCACACATTTACAAGAGGCGGAATTGGCTCTGTGGTCGATCTTACCTTTATAAGTCCTTCTCTGTTCAACTCGTAGAAGTGGACTTTGAGCGACTTATATACGGAGAGCGAACATCAGGCCATTTTATGTGAGGTAAAAGCTGGCAACAACATAAAGAGAAGATCTCGATACCCTCTTAGGAAAGGTTACAGAGAGGCTACACTAAATCCCCAGACATTCTGCTCTGTGTTTCGGGTGCTGGCGTCAGATGGATCGGCGAAGGAGATGACCCTCAGGACTCAACAGGCTCTCAAGTTTGCGTGCGACTCCAGCATGCGGTGGAAAAGAGCACATAGCCGCCATCAAGAGACAGTATATTGGTGGAATGATGAAATTGCGGCAGCGAGAAGTCAGTGCATTCGGGCCCACAGAGCGTATCAACGGTCCAGGCGCTCGAGCCGTTTCTTAGAACTCCGGGATAGCTACCTCCAATGTAGAAGAGCCTTAATGAGAGCCATTCTCGTCAGTAAAAGCAGATGTTTCCTTAAGTTCTGCGATGAAGCAAATATTGACCCGTGGGGTAAGGCCTATCGGCTGATCGTTAAAGGTATCAATGCTCATAAGCCCGTTCCTCCTATGAGCTCCTCCGAAATGGTGCATATCGTCGCTACCCTCTTCCCGCAGCAGCCTCATATGACCGCTGATATTGGTGAAGAAACTCAGGTGATTAAAAGCTTTCTTCCGGTCACCACAGAAGAAGTCCTGTATGTGGCAAAATGGATCAAACAGGGCAAATCACCCGGACCCGACCAGATTTCAAATAGCGGCCTAAAGCTGGAGTTAGCCCTAAATCCCCAATTTTTCGCAGACTTGTATAGCCTCTGCCTATCCGAGGGGACCTTCCCTACGTGTTAGAAAATACAGAGGCTGGTTCTTCTCACCAAACCGGCGAAACCACTAGGGGAACCGTCATCGTTTAGGCCAATTTGTCTATTGGACACGGCTGGCAAGGTTTTCGAAAAGATCCTGGTGAACAGGCTTGAGGCAGAAATACAGCGGGCAGGTGGCTTATCCATATCCCAGTTCGGCTTCAGAAGGAAGCGTTCAACTATTGACGCCATATCTGAAGTAACCAAGATTGCGCATGAAGCGATAAGAGGCAGTAGATGGGCAGGTGGAGAAAAGGAATACTGCCTAGTGATCACACTGGATATTAAAAACTCATTGAACTCAGCTAACTGGAATAGGATTATGGAGGCGCTCACCAGCTTCGGAGTTGCAAACTACCTGGTAAGGATGATACGAAGCTACTTCTACCAGCGTGTTCTCCTCTGCGACACAACTGAGGGAGAGGTCACATACCACGTTACTGGAGGGGTGCCGCAGGGCTCTGTCTTAGGGCCACTTCTCTGGAACATTATGTTCGATGGCATCCTTAGACTCTGTTTCCCAGCTGGAGTTAATCTAGTAGGGTTTGTGAATGACATTGCATTGGTAATTGTCGGCAAGCACATGTTGTAACATGGCTATCGCAACCATCCCATCATGGCTAAGCCGTTACGCTACTTATCAGCAGTCGTAAGGTTGTGGAAAGAGCTACGGTTATAGTAGGCAACACAGCCATCCAGTCAAAAACTTCTTTGAAATATCTAGGGGTGACTCTAGACTACAGATTCACCTTTTAGGAGCACATTAGATTCGCTAGTGAGAGGGCGGCAAGAGCATGTAAAGCTGTCTCGAGGATACTGCTGAACTCAAGGGGGCCTAGACAAGGACGCAGGCATCTCATGATGAATGCAACAAGATCCATTATGCTGTACGGGGCGGCTGTCGGGGTGAAAGCTATGGATAAGGTCTCGTATAGAAGACAAATGGTGAGCACCTATAGGCTGGGCGAGCTTAGAGTCATAAGCGCTTTCCGGACCGTATCAGAGGAACCCGCTTTAGTACTTGCGGGCTTAGTTCCTATAGACCTGCTCGCAGCGGAGTCAGCTGATGCCTATGCATGTAGATCGCGGCCCCCGGAGGAGGCAAGAGCGCAGAAAATCCGAATGAGAGGCTTTACGCTGGCAGACTCGTTGGGAAAGGTCCCTAAAAGGCCGTTGGACTTATAGCCTAATTCCCAGCTTAGCCGGATGGATTGGAAGGAAGCATGGTGAGGAGAATTTCTACCTCACTCAACTTCTGAGTGGTCACGGATGCTTCATGCATTACCTGTTCAGGTTCCACCACGATGAAGCTTCTTGGTGCACATACTGTGACAGTCAATGCGAGGAAGACCCCGAACATGTGCTAAGCGAATGGGGAAGATTCGACAGAGAGCGGTGGAAGCTGAGCGATGCCCTTGGGGAGCAGGCATCGGTTACGAACCTGCTGGGTCATATGCTGGGTAGCCACTTAAAATGGAATGCTGTGTAGAAGTTTGCGGCTGACGTCTTGAAGAAGCTTCGCTGCCTAGAGAGATCCCGCCGAACTCAAGATATCGGCTAGTGTGTGCAGTATCAGCCTTATGAAGCTTTGCTTAATTGTTAGTACCGTAAGGTTCTGGTACTCCTTATATTTCTATCCTCTTCTTTTTCTCTGTCCCTATCTTGTTTTTCTTTCTTTCTTTTTTATATATCTTATTATCGAATTAAAAAAAAAAAAAAACAATAAGCCGCCTTTCATGCAGGCACCCGTATTTTTCTGTACATCGAGGCATCACAGGCTGTGGAGATTCACTTTCTGATGCTTTTTGCAAAGCTCACCGTCTGTTACCAGCCTCGAAGGTATGCTGTCCATCATTTAAGAGCTCGATGTTGAGTGTGTCTAGGCACTCTATCAGAACTCTGCGCATTCATTGGTGAATCTACTACCCCACGTTGTAGACCAGGTATTGAAATCACCTGCGATGATGGTCGGAATCCGTGTCCTAGCTTCCATTACTAACTCTGTTATTAGATGTTCAAACTGGCCAAGCTCCATGCTTGGAGGCGCATAACATAACAAAAAGTAAATGCCATTTAAAACCACACTTAAAACCAGAATGGGGAGTCAATGCCATAGTCTGTGGCATCTTCCCGTCAGTGACTCATATGGACAAGTTGATCTATCCATGTCTGTCTGTATGTCTGCACACTAGTCCTTCAGTTTTTGAGCTAGAGAGCTGAAATTTTGCACAAAGTTCTCTTTTTACCATACGCAGCATATTTGTCGGAGGAATACCTCTCATACAAACCACATACTCAAATTCATGTTCTTATTAGAAAAAGTTTTTTGGTTTCATCTTGAAATTTCGATACAAAACGTTTTCTAGGGGATGCGTGGTTTTGCTTAACATTCGCTCTGCTCAAAGTGTGTGAAGCACAATCAATTCACTATTTAGCGTGAATTCCTTCAATACCATTACGAAATGCTTGTAAGCACACGAAATGTTTGTTTGGCTTGGTGTTCATGTCCGTCTGCTTGTGCGCTGCGCTCGACTATTGTTAGCTACCTAAACACAAGACAAAGAAGAGAAAACAACACGCATACTCTTGGAAATGATAGAAACAAACATACACCAAGCGAAACAAGTATTTCGTTTGCTTATAGTCTTTTTAAAGTGGGCTATGATTCGAATCAATGTTGTTGCGGCTATTGATTCACATCAGTTTTGACAACAACCACAAAGGAAAATTACGTCATTCAGGGCTTGATGTTGTAGAATGTGATTCGAATCAAAAGTCGAGTCAAGAATGGTTTCTGCGTTACTGTTGGGCAATTTCTGCCGTTTTAATACCATTTTCGACTGTCTTCCTTTTTTTTTTTTTGTTGCGCGCAAAACAAAAAAGAGCTGATGATAGCCCAGAAAAACAAACAAAACGGGCGGATTCGAAATTGTACAATTTTTGTTAATATTTTAATGAAATACGTAGCAGGGGTGTGAAGAGGGAGCTGTAAGAATTATTTGTATACCCTGGAAATTGTTGTAAATTATGAAGTGTTCATAAATTTTACGTTTAATTTTGTCAACGTGCACAAGTATACGAGTATATATAAATAATTTTAAATCTCAATTACTGTATGATTTTCACTGTACTACCTATGACCCATAGGAATAAAACACTTAGAGTAGTTTATTTTTATGTCTCTGAGACAAGAAAAAATATTTTATTTTTTAATTAGTACAATAATTATGGTCCGTTAGGTGTCATAAAACCACAATATTCATTACTAACTATAATATGATTTATTCAGTGTCTCGTAAGGTGTCAACAGAAGTATAATTATTATTAGTACACGTTCTGTGTCATTTTAAGACTGCAAATTGAACTGAACTTAAAACTAATGAAAAGCTTATTTATATCACTTAATTAAAACGCACTCAAGCTCTAAAAATGCGTATCTTGCAGAACGTACAAGATATTGAATTACCACCACCAACGTTGTGCAATGATGTCCGTTTGTTCACACAATGATTCTTGGAAGATGCGACGGTATCCGTTGTTTGCTTAAAAAGCACATTGTGGCGTGATGTCTGAGGAATTTCGGATCCTTACGCAATCGTGTTAACTCCTCTCCTGCTCAACTTCGTCCTCCGCTTTCCTGATGTCTTCAAGAGTAATTTTGAGCGCGAGTTGTTGTAAGGTCTTCTTCCGCCTCTGATACTTGGTGAGGAGACTAGATGTTGTGGTTTATTCTCTAATCTCATTTTTGTGGCGTTGATTCTGTAGGTTCAGCTTCTGAAGATATTCTGATGATTGGTGATATTTAAAAGTGTGACGCTTGCTGAACCGGGCGACTTCTTCAGGGTACCCCTCTGGTTTCTGTACAAAGTTTTGTTAATTCGAATATATTAGTTAAATGTGACCAGGATTGTGCCTGTGATGACTTCTCTGGTTCCGTTTGCTGCTGTTATTGAGGCAGAATTTTTGTTAATGATGATGATAACATCATCAACAATCATCAATGGTTCTAGGTGACTTGGTTGGGGACTGTAGTGAGCGGTGCTGCCAAAGTACAGTTGTTGCGCACATGTTGGTCCAGCCATTTCTCTACAGAAGGTTGACCTTAGAGTTGCGCTGCATTTTCCGATCGCCAATATATGATTGTTGCAGTCTGCTACATTATTGTCGTCTGTGAAGAGGAGAATTGTACCGTTGTGTTGGACCGGAAACAAGGTAATTTTTTTATATACTAACTTAGAAGAAAAAAATGTAAAAACTTAAACAACAAGACAACAAAAATCAAACTTTTATATTTGCTACTTCCATGAAATCAGTTATTGATACATTAATGGTTTGTTTATTAATTATTTTTCATAAGAAATAAGATATAAATCTACACTATTTAAAATTGAGGGATTTACTATTGTTTATGATTTTTGTTTATAACATCTTTCCTTTGAAATAACACGGAAACACTTTATATTTGATATGTTAAAATATTTAAACGTTTATTATATGTAAAAAGAAACTATGTATATGTTAGCTATTGTTGTGGTTAGTTAGAGCCGTTTGGCGTAGCGAAAGCCTTTCGGATCGTTTAACAAATGTAAGAACACTGATTAATAAGAATAAATTGAAGCCCAGAGCAACTTCAACCATGCTAGACTTCTGATCGACGCCAGATACAATGTCCGCCAAGATCGAAGCCTGATCGAGCGCCCACATCAAACCTTCTGCTCTTGACATGCTCCCCCCGTTGAAAGCACTGAAGTGGTTTCAACAAATATTGTATCAAGGAGCAGAACAACAGGTTTTCGTATGGCTCTTTTGATTAAGCCATTATCGGTGTGGATGATAGCGACTCGAACCATGCCTCCAGGCATGTTCTTGTCAATGCACCCAAGTTGGTACTTGAGAGGAGGTAAGTTCTCATCTTTGTCGACGAACGCCATTTACCACGTTATTGGCACAATCAAAGATAATTAGTGCTCCCCTTCCACCAAAACACTTGTTGCATCTGACAAACACGTTGCCAGCGACTTAGGTGATCCATATTGAGATGGGCTATTTCAGGCTCATCAATTGTAGCAAATGAAGAACTAATGAGAAAATGCTAAGTGGTGAGCACTTCCAAATCGTCTGGACTTTCTGAAATAGGACAAAGTGGTCGTGAATTTAATTGCAGAGACTTCGTAAACAAGAGTTCTCGTTAAATGATAGAATTAATTTGCCAACAACGCGAAGAAAGTGAAATTTGATATGATGGTCACTATGTAGCTGTTTAAGTTCCACCAACTCATGCTTGGCGCCCACAAAGTTTGTAGCATTGTCTGACCAAATTGAGTTTGGTTTGCCCCTGAGTCTAATGAATCGTCTTAGAGTAGTGGATAAGTCCCCCACGACTACAAAATGTGTAGCTTTTGTAGCGAAGCATATAAAAATTCATATGTAACATTGGCTTCAATCGAAAACAATGTAAGCATTTATTTACAATACTTGCAACAGTTTTATAACCTCCGATTGGAAAAAACTTTTGACGTAGAGCAGCAAGAAGACTTTGAAGTCCGGAATGCAAAAATTTGTGGTGAAAAAGCATAATAATTGAATTAGTGACCGGATGATGCTTTCGGGTGCCAGGCATCATAATTCAAATAAAAATTTTGCAGCCGTCCGCCCATCCGGCTTAGACCGTTTGAATCAATGATTGGGTTAAGTGATACAAGCCTGCTTTTGGACGAGATCTCCTTTTTAAGTTTGAGCGCCTTGTATTCATCTGAGAAGTGCACCTGCTGAATACACCTGATGAGCAAATGTGTGCCGCTCCTGATGTCATCAACAATTAGGGATCCTTTAGAACGAGCAACAACCTTATCCTTCAGCATAAAAAGAGGTGAATGTAAGTGAATACAGTTATTAAACTTGCAACCGAAAGATATGTCAAGGTGTACTAAAGAGACAAATGATTTATGGTGACGTTCTGGAAGTTTCACAAGTTCTTGTACGGTCATAGGGCAATGATCACTGCTGGCGCATAATAAAGATTGCCCTTCGTACCACAGATTAATTTCTAACAAATCAAAGGGCGCACATCCTCTAGATAAAATTTCCGCCGAATTCAATTGGTACGTGATGCCAATTCATACCAATCGTTCGTTCTTGAATCTGAGAAACTCAGTGGATACAAAAACTGTTAAAGTTTGATGATTAATCACATATCCATGCAAGTGCTATCGTTGAATCTGAACAACAATGAAAAGTGCATTTAAATGGTATATTTTGAGCAATGTTGAAAACGAATTCAGATAATAAGTGAGCTGGGCAATGTTCAAGCCTTGGAATCGTTAACGTCTTTAAAGGTGCCACTCTGTATTTAGAACATAATAAATGTGATGAAAATATTCCTTGAAGTTCGGAACGGACATAAACACAAGCGCTATACGCGGCCATACTTGCGGCACAAAATGCATGAATTTGAAAAGTAGTTTGAGGAAGCGTAACAAAAAGAGGAAATCTGAGACTGACCTCGCTAGAGATTTGAGACATAATTTCCAAGCATGAAAAATGTAAAGCTTGCGGCAAACTTTCGTCCCAACTAAGTTTTTGAAGAAATATTTTTAATTTTTTTATTATTGGAGCTACAATATTAATCATAAAGGATCGTAGAATTTAGTAATACTTGATAAGATTGTACGTTTGGTAATTGAATGTTCAGGAAAATTGTATGTAAAATTGAAAAGTAGACAATCTGAGCTGGGGTCCCAAGACAAGCCAAGAGGTTTGATGATGTCAGTCCCATCATGAAACTTCAGAAGGGTTTCTCGGTCTGCTTCAGGCTCACACAGAAAACATGCACATTATGTTCGGTCTTACAATATTTGCAATCTCCTGATCTGAACTGCTGTAGAACATGCCCCTTGCGGAGGCAATTAAAGCAAAGCTGCATTTTTTTCACTTCTTTCTCTCGCATATTTACGGATAAATACCTCTCATTTCTCCATGGTGTGACAACCCAGTTTACCGACGAAAATATGCATTAGCAATCCGTCTGCCAGCTCGTTCATCATCGCCATTGTGATGAGCATTAATTTTGTCGCTTAGCTCCCGTAGACTGCTTGCCGACCCTTTTGATAAACCAAAAATAGACCGAGTGTGTGCCTCAACATTCAATAATTTGTTATCAAATTTATTCAACAATAATTTTAAAGCCTTATCGTAATTTGAATCCGTAGGCTAAAGCCTCTCTAAAGAGAGTGTATTGTGTCCAGTGCAATACCATTCAAGCAAGCCCGCAAGTGTTGGAATTTCTCCACCTTACCCATGTCCGCGCTTTTATTGACGTTGGTTTCGATGTCCGATGTCCGGCCAGTGGGTGTAATCCGCAGCGAATCTTGTCAATTTTAGTTCAGGTAAACGAGAACTGCGTGTGCGGCGTAGCATTGAGTTTAATTAGTTTGTAATTTGTGCAGTAGAATGATTTATCGGGTATAATAGGTAATGTAGAAGATGAAGTCACAATGGTAACAAAACATTAACCTCAAGAAAACCTTCATGGTCATATCAGTATAAAAGAATAAATTAAACAGATGCAAAACCAAACCAAGTAGTACTGTCTAATAGCAAAACAGAAGAATTAAATATCATACATGGAAATGCAGAATTTAATTTTACCAATATGGGTGAAATCTTAAGAATATAGACTACCAAAGGAAAAATAAGAATATTTTCAGAATTGAACTACCATAAGTAGAACAAAGTTCAGAAAAAGCTAACAGAAATGTATTCAAACCATGCCCAAATAAAATTTATAAAATGTACAATGAGAGCACAAGATATTAAGACAGAAGTAGAAGCAGTTAAAGAAATTTCTCTTATCATCTTAAGGAAACTCCTTCAGCTGTAAACGAAATAATACACATAAAAACGTACGTAATAATGAAATCACATTATTTGACAATAATAGATAGATTTTTCAAATTCGGTACGGCATTTCCACATAACGACAGAAACGCTGTACATTTAATTTAACAACTAGAAGGTCATTTTGCTTAATTTGGTAAACCTAAAAAGATAGTAGCAAATAATGAATTCAGTTCTATCAGAGTGATAAAAACCTCAAGCAATGACAAAATTTGTTGCATCTCACAAAAGGTTGCATAATACTGTTACAGAAAAGTACAAAACAGATAAAGACCTTACAATAAAACAAATCATTCAAAAGGTACTACGAAATTATAATGAAAGATACCACTCTATGTGTGTATGTATGTATTGTTTCTTGTGACTGCCAACACAAATAGCAGGGGTACTTAAGCAACGAGGCAAGCTTGGTAAAGTTGATATATTCGTAATTTCGAAATGAAAGTGACAGTTGCACAATACAAAATAAGGGCTGCCAACTTTGTGAATTTCTTATGAGTTGGCAAGTCAGTCCAATCATATGGCAAAAATGAATTACAACATATATTAGTATGAACAATATATTATTTAAATCATTAAATTTACTTTTTTCGCTCATTTTCAATAGTTTGTTTAAATTCAACTGGCATCTGTGTTTGCGATAACAGCTAATTTACCACGCACAAATACAATTGGTCGTTCACGCAATTCACATCGGCAAATTTGCTAATCAGGGGTGTCATCGAAACCACTTCCTCCTAAATTCCACCAGTTTTACGATTTTAAGTGACACAGAAAACACTCATGGTAGTTTTTAAATCCTCCTGTGTTGGGATGGACAATTGGTTATTTACATCCATAAGAACATTTTTTTTTGAATAAGCCCATTTATACGAAGGGATGGATTATACTTTTTCAATAAATAATAATATATTTTTTAAAATCATTTCATTTGTTTAAACTATTCATTTAACATTTTACGAAATATCTTGTAAATCTCCTTTACACAGCAAAACCAATCGAGCAAAGGGATGCAAAGCCGTTTTAAATGTAATGTTGCATTTTTCGGAGTTTTTGTTTTATTGAGTAGATCAATAAATTTTGTTGTATATTAAAGTAATAAAACTAATAACAACGCTATTATGTTTGAAATATTCATTAATCACGTATTTACCACTAACGCTGAAAACACCAGAGTTTTCGGTGACATCTCTGAATATCTCTTGTATTTACTGCGTAGTGGACAGTCAAAGTTGGAATTATGATTTATTTTTTTTGCCTGTACGTAGACGTATGTGTTTCAAAGTGAATTATCCAAAAGCCGATTTGAATTCATCAATACACTTGTCCAACCCATATGTAGATACACACATAGCCGCCAATATAAATTCACTTTATTTTTTTTATTGTTAGGGTTCGAATTCGTCGCTAAGTATTCGAAACCTTTTGGATCCGGTCCAAAAAATTTAGGAGGCTGGCATAACTAATATTTACGCATTACAACTTTAAACTATTAGCAATATGAAGAACAACAAACATAAGCAAAATCAAATAGGTATTTGTCATTCACCACCAAACACGAAAAAAAAAAATTGCGCGTTTGCCATCGTACACGTGATAGAAGTGAAACTTCTTAAAAAGGGAGAGATCATTAAATACATCTGCATTAGACATGAGCAAAGGTACATTTATATTGCTCACTTCAGTATGTACCCATGAATGCATTCACACATTTAATGAGCAGGGGTTGGCACATATATTTTGACATGTCAGATCACTTTTATTTATTTATTTTATTAGTTTTATTTCAAAACAATCTAAGACAAAAATTTTAAAAAAATTTGTTGCGTACGGTAGGTTGTATTTTACTTAAAAGAAAAAGTAAATGTATACAATTCACATTTTCTTTCATATTTTTTTTAAATTAAAACAAAAATTGATGAATGGCATAAGAACAATGGCTTACTTTAAATTTTGTGGATTTTGATAAAACATGTTAGTACGTACATTAATAAAAGATGTATCCACCTTTAGACCTTTTTACTTTCTAGAGTTGATTTGGAATGAAATCCACGAGGGATTCAAGGAAGTGTACCGGAATCTCGTTTCAGCACTTTGTGATCTCTGTGATAGTTTCTTGTTAGATCTGCGCATCTCATTTGTTTCAGGTATGCCCAAACATTTTCAATCACATTCAAATTCAACGTTTCGACTCCAACATCTGTCAAGAATGTTGTGATCAATTTTCTCTTATGGCAAGTAGCATTACCCTGTTGAAGAACGAATGCCTCTCCGATCAACATACCACCTGAGGGAAATGCGTGATCATTCAATATGCTCAAATATTGTCTTTGATTCATTCAAATTCTTCAATGGCCACGAAGTCACCCAAGCCGTTAAACGAAATTGATCCCCAGAACATAATACTGCCACTACCATGGCTAACTTTTTCACAGACAGGAGCAGATTTCTGTCAAGTTTTCTTGTTTAATAATACAAATATTTTTTTTTTTGAGGAGTGGTACTCGAAACTACTTTCATCTGTCCAAAGAATATTACGCCAAAGTGATAAGGGCTTTAGAACAGTTTTTTGCAAATTCCAAGCGATTCGTTTTGTTTCGTTTCTTGGGGTTATAAAAGGTATTTACCTTGCTGTCTATGTCTTCATATTATCATCAATTAAACGCCTACGAATTGTTCGTTATTTTCGATTATATGATTGTTTGTGCCTATATTCCACTCTAAAGCTGCAGCTTTTGGTGTTTACACTGGCCGCCTTTAAACATTCGAACTATCTGTCGATCTTCATGGTTTGTGGTCTTTCGCTTTCTTCCAGATCAACACAAATTAGTAACTTGTTTTGTTTTTTTATATTTATTTATTTGATAATATACAGTTTGGCGTGACAAATTATACGTAGGTTGCTGGTTGCTTGAGATATGGCAACACCAATGTTGATATGTCGAATCTGACATTGGTATCGTAAAGCTTGTCGTTTCTAATGATAATTGTACTCAGAATGATTTGTCAAACGAGTGCTATTTGTATTGTTTACAGTGACTTGAAAAATTTGTTTCGGTCAACATGCTTCGACTTTTCGTGATGAAGCACCATTCAGCCACCGTGTTTCGCTGGTTTCCTGAATTCAATCGTGGTCGTAGAGTTCTCCAGGACGAATTTCGTGAAGGTCGTCCAAATTCGGTTGTTGTGCCACAAAACATTGATGCTGTGCGTGAACTGATATTGCAAGATCGCCATGTGACTTATCGCGAGATTGAAGCATTCTTGCACAATAGTTCCACTATATTACATGAACATTTGACCTTCAAAAAGATTTGTTCTCGTTGGATACCGCATAATTTGACAATCGCGCAAAAAAAAAAGGTCGTTTCGATTGAGCCAAATCCAATACGCGCACAAAGCACTTCGAAGCAAATCATCGCCTGTTTTTTGGAATAACCAGACATGTCGCCACCGTGCCATTAGAGAAACGTTGTACGGTTAATTCTGAATGGTACACCACCACTTGTTTGACAGAAGTGTTCGAAGAAATAAGAAAAATCAACCGCAGAAGACGAATCATTCTCCACCACACAATGCAAGCTCTCATACATAGGCTCAAACAAGTGACTTTTTAAACACTCAAAACGTCGAATTGATGAGTCATCCGCCCTATAGCCCAGATTTGGTACACAATGACTTCTTTTTATTCCTGCACACCAAAAATAAATTGCGAGATCAATGTATTTCGACGCCTGAAGAAGCGGTTGATGCGTTCAAAACACATGTTTTGGAGATACCTCATTCCGAGTGGAAAAAGTGCTTCGAAAATTGTTTCAATTGCATGCAAAAGTGTATTGATCTTTTAGGAGAATATTTGTTATTTTTTGTCTGTCTCAAGACTTGAAAAGTAACCCTCGTATTCCTTAGCGATAATTATAACGGAAATATCCAAGTTAAACTTTGTCACAATTTCAGTTCTCATAATAGCACTTAATTCAGATATTTTCAGGTTTTTATTGAAATCCGAACCTTTTTCTTCTTTTATGATTAAATATGATATTTTAATCAAAAAAACTGAATCACAATGCAACTAACTTTAAGTAAATAAGCGACAAATGATAAAATCACGTGATGTCAAAATACTTATGCCGTTATAAAATACTCTAAGTTGGAATTCTCTGTTCAGAACAAGAATGCATAAAGAAACTAGCAAAATATTAAGCATGCTTATTGCTAAATATTGGAGCAATGAATAAAGCATAATAAAATTTCCGTTACATGAAGCTGGAGTGTAAGATAACAACAAAAAGTTCAAATTGCTTTTTGACAAAATACTCTTGCCGACCCCTGACATTGCACATATTTTGCCGTGTACAATTTCTGCGAAAGACGAAGAGCACAATTTTTTTCCTGTATACACACGAGGAATATCAAGAATGAAACGATGAGCATACAAGCATAGCATAATAGAGGATTATACAACTATTAAGTGTATACAGATGTGCATGTATATGTGAAGTGATCGGACGCGTAAAGGAAACTTGCCCACAAACTAAAACAAAAGCGAACACAACGCAGCTTCCAGGTGATTCTCGTTTTCTCTTCTTCGAACATTCGTTTATTGTTGTTGTGTACTTTCAATTTCTTGAAGATTTTCTGAATTTTCCAAAAATTTTATTAGTTGTTGTGGATATGGCTATAGATACACAGTCTGTGAAAACTTGAAGACTCTACCTACTGTAGTTCATGCGATTCAGAATCGAAAAAACGTTACAACTTGTATTTTTTCACTCAAAATTTTACACTAAATTTTTTCTCAACGGCGCTAAAGAAGTTTTACTTCAAAACATTTTTAAAACTTTTCGAATTTTGTTTATGTATTATGTATGTATCCAAATTTTATTTTGCTTTATCACGTCATAGTTTTACTTAATTTACATTTTAGTGCAAGATCCGACCATAGAAACATACATACATCTTCTTGTGTTATTTGACGATGATAAAAATTGTAAGAGCTGTTATTTTTGAAAGTGGTATAATTCTCATATATTTTTTTGTTTCGAGATATTTAAGATCTATAATAATTTATATAATTTGAATTAATTTAAAGATATCCGAAAAAGTTAATCAATTTTCGTTGTTTTCCAAATAAAAATATTGCAAATGGAGCATTTTCTTCCATACTACTTACTTTTGAAAAAGAAATTTTGCGGTTCATCCCTTTTTAATATCATCCAACATATTTTTATACAGTTCACAATTTTTACGTCCGTATTTTTTTTTTCCTGTTTGGTATTGCCTCTCCTAGAGCTTTGGATAAAAGAAAATCTTCCCTTTTCAATTCACGATTTAGCTAGCAACCCATTTTGGATTTATCATTATATCGAGCCGAAACGAAAAGAACGTAATCGACTTATTTTTCGAAAACGACTTTCGTGTGACATCTAATTGCAATATTAACATATATTTTTTAATTAAAAAATTTGTTTGCTATTCACAAAAATAGACTTTTGCCATTCACGATAGATAGTTTTGATTAACGGAACGGTTCTTTGTAGTTCCGACGGCAAGGTTGAAGTTGACCAACTTTCACGTAACGCACGTCGACTGCGTCGGCTATGTAGTTTGTCTCATACAATTCTATACATTTCAACTTTCTGCATCACTGCATAAAACGAACGCACGCATTCGATGGGAGCGATGTAGTCGGCCTTTACTTATCCATAAATATTCCTTATCTTCGCTACCGACGAACAAGGCATTGAGTATCCCCTTCTACGTCACTCAAGCGTCTTCAAATTCGACTTTTATAACACTTTTTTTTGGACTTACACTTCCACTTCAAGAAAATTTTTCTTCTGTTATTGGATAATGTTTCAGGTCATACACACGGTTTAAATCATCCTAATGCAAATGGAAAATTTCTTCCACCTAATACAGTAATACTGCAGCCGATAGATCAGGGTATAATTTATACTTTTAAGACATACTATATTAGACGTTCTTTTCAGCGGATTTTGGACATAACCGACACGGATTCTATTGACGTAATGAGAGCCTGAAGGAAATTTCCCATTAAAGACTGCTTTCATTTTTAAATTTATCGGTAAAGGAGCTTAAGGAGTCAACATCAAATGTTGGAGGAAAATATAGCCGGCAGTTGATGAAAGTCACGAACTTTAATTGCTAGAAAGTAGGCTAGGTGGAATTTTAAATCTTTCTCACTCAATTCAAGCTGGTGGCTTCAAGGGTATGACTTTCGACGATATTTAAGTCATTGGTAGATAAACACCTCGATGAAGAAATACTTGAAGAAATTGCTGTGAATGATGGAAAAAATTTGAAATGTGATCCGATGATATTGAATGCTTAACTCTGGCAATGCTTCAACAAGGTTTGCTCTTAGTTACAAAGCTTGAAATGTTTTTCATAAACTCAGATTCATCCAATCAAAAGAAAAATTAAAAGAGAGTTAGAAAAATGTGTCTATACTCTATCAAGTGCTACAATGAAGTTTTAAAGTCGAGAAACAAAACAGACAGTTTCTTTTTCCAAAGTAGGTATGGTTAATTTGGGTGAATCTCAAAAGCATGCTGAAGTATAAAGTATGTTATATGTTCTTTTGAATATTGAATTCTAAGAGTTAAAGAGTTTAAGTATACAAGAATAAAAATAAGTCACTAAAAAAACAAAGTTCTTGTCTTCTGTGGCGTTGTTTGAAATCTGGGAAAGTAACCCCCTTTTTGGTATTGGTTCTTGTCCCGCGTAACACTTCTTTTTCTTGGAACTTAACCGTCGCGAATGAGACCCACGTATGCTTTTTTAATCCACCACAATTTCATCTTTAAATGATAATGCTGTAATAGCTTTCGTGTGTCCGGAATATTTACGTTCTGGATTCTTTGTGTGCAGTTTCCAAAGGCGGGCGATACCATCTGATGAGGCAGTGAATAAATATTTTGAATCAGCACTAAATGCTGCATCCCATACCCAATAGTTTGCAATGCAAAGTTCTCGCCACATTGTAAAGTCATCAGTTTTCCAAATACGTGCTGTTCCATCACCGGATGTTGTTACGAGTAATCGTGAGTCTGGACTAAATTTACAACGCAGAACATAGCGTTTATGAGCTGATATTTTTTGCTTTGGATGTAACATGCTAAGTCGCTGATTTGGCGAATTACCTAACGACCATATGTAACAGTTACCTTTATTGTTCACAGCAGCCATGTAATGACCATCTGGTGATATGGCAACATCTTGAATAGAAGCATCAACTTCTGGTATAAGCTGATCGTGCATCTCAGACTTGACGTCCCATAAGTAAACACCACCGCTTTGTGAGCCCATCGCAATCTCTACTTGATTTGGATGTAAGCAAGCCGCGTTTACCGGAGCTTGGCAATCAAAAACTCGGGAACAATGTGGTGGTGCAGATATCATATCCCAGATTCGTACTCGATGATCCTCTCCAGCGGTAAACATCCAATTGCCGTCCTCTTGAAAGCCCAAACGGGTTACATTTTTTTGAATGCCCTCAAAGTTTATTACTGGAACCGTGCAATTTGATTCTAAGTCATATAAACGTATACATTGATAGCCACAAGCTGCTAATCGTGTCTTGTCTGGTGTTCGATCAAGTGCGTTTATTTGCTAGAATGAAATAAAGAATTTTTGCCTTTTTATAGATAACAAATTGTGTGCATATACGTACTGAGGACTCAACAAAGCGCATTGTTTTTATACAGTTGCCGGTATGTGCCTGCCATAATTTAATTGTATGGTCATAACCGCCCGTAGCAAGAATAAGTTGATCGCCCGTTGCTTCCATTCGAATATGTGAGTGTCTCTGAATATAGGCGTACAATTGAGGTTATTATGAATATTTAAAACGAATAAAGTTCTTTTTCCAAAAATTTAAGGAAATTTTAAAATTTGTATTGCGAACATCAAAACTAAATTTTTCTGGATGGTTTTGTCATTCACCGTACAGTCCTAGTATGTTTGAAACTTATTATTCATATGTTTCATCTAAATGGGGAGCGTCAATTTAAAATTTACGTTGAAATAAAAATTGATCCTTTGCACATTCTCAAATCTTTGGTACAAAATTCTGAACGATAATTTACATTTAACGGAGAAGGAGCCAATTCTCATTTTCTTCTGAAGGGCAAGTGAATATAAATAAATAATAATAAATCAAGCAAAACACAAATCGAATTAGAGCGGGAAATTTATTTTAACTGTAATTACGTATAATCAAGTAAAAGTAAACACATTTAAGTTTATGTGCCACGCATGACAAATATGGAGGTGGAGCAGTTAAAGCATATAATGAGCAAGGATATTTCACAAACTACAACTATTTTGAACGATTTTAATACAAAAGTGAGTTATTCTTATTCAGTTAGAAAAAAATATTGATCAGTTATTTCATTGAATTATAGAATGCTGATCTTTTGCAATTTGAGAATTTTCATACAAAAAACCAATGGCACGATTTATGGATTGCCGTCTTTGAGATACTTAATGATAATGCACTATCGGAATTGCACACTCTTTGTTTGAATACGGTACGCATATTAACGCGCGATAAATTCAGTCTGCAAAGAAACTACATTGAGAAAGAACTAACAACTCTTTTGCGTCTGGCACAACTTAATGTTTATTCCAAAGATACCCTTGTAAAAACAGTGGTAACATCAACTTCTAATGAGCAACATAATGCACTGATTGACGACATATCAACTTATAAGGAATCATACAATTGTAAATCGGTTGAGGTCGCAGGCGAAGCATTAAAATGTTTATGCAATCTAGTATACCAAAGCGCTGACTGTCTGGCACAGTGTCTGCATCATCAAACCGTGGATGCTATTGTTAAGCGAGTTGCATCAACAATGCGTTATCCATGTACACTTGAATATTATGATATGAAGTTGCTATTTTTATTGACAGCATTAGATCCGACAGCACGGAATCGTTTACAAATAGATTTAAATGGTGTCACTTATATCACAAAATGGTTAGATGACAAATTATCGGAATTATCTGCCTCGTCCCCATCATTAAAAGTTGATCAGATTAATATTATTTGTGAACTGCTGAAAGTCATGTTTAATATAACCAGAAGTCCTAATGAATATGAAATCCAAGGGCTACATTTAACTGTTGTGATACGAGAAATGCTTTTACACTTTAGTAGCTTAACCACTGAGAATGAAACGCGGGTCGTTACCCATGCTATTAATCTTTTAACAAATCTATCTGGTAGCTGCCTTGCCGAACTTACATATAAATGCAGTGAACCACATGGCGAAGTTTATAATAGTGATATTGATGATGCAACGAAAGCAAGTAATGTTTATCAGGCTAATTGTTTTGAGGGCCGTAATGTTTGTGCTTTAAAAGTGATAATAGACTATTTACGACAGGCATTAAATCAGCAAAATAACGAAGCCACCTCGTATGAGTTACTTTCACCTGTGCTAACAGTATTGGTGAAATGTGCACGTTGCGATCGAATCATGCGTCACTATTTGCGCACTGAAATACTACCACCACTTCGTAACGTCTCCCAACGACCCGAAGTGGGCAATGAATTAAGAAATCATTTGTGCCGTTTTCTGACGATTCCTACAATGATGCGTGATCTTTCATCTGAATTAATTTTTGTACTATGTAAGGAGAACGTTGCACGTATGGTGAAATATACTGGCTATGGTAATGCTGCAGGCCTATTTGCCAAACGTGGTCTTTTGGACTGTAGGCAAATTGAGAATAACGAATATTCTTCGGATAGTGATGATAGTGATACAGAAGAATATAAACAACAGCACGATTGCATCAATCCGATACTTGGCTGTTTGGAGCCACCTAAGCTTAATCCCCTTGTAGGCATGTCCGAAGAACAAAAGGAGTATGAAGCTTTACAACTTGTTGCTCTTATTGACAAGTTACATAAAAGCGGTATTGTTCAACCATGTCGAATTGACGATGATGGTAAACCACAACCACTCGAGCACATAATACAATTACAAGATGAGTTGCAACAACAACAATTGGAACAAAACGTAAATCATAATCTAATTTTTAAATAAAGCCGACGTACATACATATATTAGCATCCAACATTCTTCCTTCAAATTGTATTTCTAGTAATTATATAGAAATTACTTAATTACAAGGAAACATACTTACTTAGCTTACTAAAATTTGCAAACAATAAAATACTTACTCTCAATTTATCGTGTCGAATTTATTTTACTATAAGGTGTGTCTTCGGCGTGGTAATAGTAGATATTTTTTTTTTTTGATGTGAAACATCTTTGGTTTCGGAAGAATGAATTTGAAATCGATGTAATCGCTTATTTTGGTTAACGGCTTGCCTTGCGATATTTTGATCAAGCAAAATGAGCTGCGGTAAGTAATTGGTTGAATGACCGGCTAATGACAACATGAGTCCTGTAAAAAAATTTTTTTTTTATTAATTAAAAAAAAAATTTGGTATTTTGTTCACACTTTGTATTACTACAAATAATTGGCGATACAACACAACCCATTTTGAAAAATTAATTCATTATTTTGGGTCATTTTATATGAAAATCTTCTATAGAATAGCTCTATCATATATTGTAATAATATGTACTTAAATAAAATAATAAAAATTCGAGTAAGCAAAAAATGTTTAATTATTTTGTATTATTAAGAATGGAAGATTTATTAAAAATAAAAATCTAAAATTGTTTACAAAACCAAACCACAGTCAGGCGTTGAATTTACGTTGCCATGCATGAGAGACCGGTGCTTAACAGACTACGCTACCATGGAATCAAAAATTTTAGTAGCGAATGCACGCTATAACTTTGATACTGATTTTGTAGTCAATCATTATTAGACAATTGCATGTGTAGCTTAAAACGATAAAGAGCTGTTGTTTTAAAAAATTTTGTTACGTGTTGGCATGGAAGTCGTGGAGAGACACGAATGAAGTGGTTGAAGCAGATATAAGTTAAGTTAAAGACCCTCAATTACACTCAGAGAGCCGCTCAAAAGTAAACATTAAACTCATCGCTAAAAAAAACGCACGATATAAGCTTGGTACTGATTTTGTAGGCAATCATATTACTTGCATGTGTAAACTAAAATGACTTTTCAGTTATTCACGTGAAAAGTCAATGAGTTTTGTAACGCTTACTCACTTCGAGTGAACTATTTGAAAGGTAAACAATTTAAGCAATTTTAGACTAAAATAATTAATAATTAAATAAAACAAATAAGTCGATGACGATGTCAAATACCACTCTGCTGAAAACAAAGATGTTTATGCTCGTGAGAGTTATGTACACTCACATATTTTTTCTTTTATATTTTATGTTATACTGTTAAAGAGATTTATTTATGAATAAGTGTGTTGTACATTACAATAGATGGAATATGTTGGCTTGTTTGAGGAAGTAGAAGGTTGTGTGTATGCTATTTCGGGTCGGGAGTGCCAATGCTGTGTGGGCGTCGGAATTTGGAAAGCATTGCCTCCTTAAGTTGTTCAATGTAGGGCATGATGAGATGATGTGGAGGACGGTGATGGGGTATTAGAGTTACAATGGTTGCATAGGAGGACAAGGAATTGTCGAAAATATGTTTGTGGGTACGTATCGTGTGTCCGAGACGTAGTCTGATAGAGATGAACGTGGGAGAGAGGAATCTAGTTTAATGTTAAGGAGGATTAATTACTTTGTAGTGTTGATTTGCGAGGTGCCAGATGTTTTTCCTATTGCCTTCGAAATGTTTCTTAGTCTGATTGAATTTTTAATGAAAGACTAGGGGTAGGGTTGAGGCATCTTTAGCTGCTTTGTCTGCTGTTGCATTGCCTATGATATCACAATGACCGTATAATTTTTATGCGTGGGTAGTTTGTGAGGAGGAGTTGTCTGATGGTGACAGCATAATATGAATCATTAGAATGATTACTGATGGACTCAATCGCTGAAAGGGAATCAGAGCATATCGCGTAGATATTGCGCCTATTTTTTTATAATATTTAGGGCCTCGAAGATGGCTATTATTTCAGCTGAGTGTAATGTGGAAGTAGAGTTTGCTTTATAACTGAGTCAAGTGATGTAATACTGAAAGATGTGGCAGATGTTGTTTTTGAGCCATTCGTAAAAATAAATAAGTTTGAACGAAATGAGGATTTGAGTTCTAAAAACTTTTGTCGGAAAACTTCCTTAGGGGTTACAATTTTGTGAGTTGGTGAAGGCTGGAGTCTATTATTGTTTGGAGTCTTAAAAGATTCAAATTTTAACGACACAGCATGATGTGCGGTTTTTAACACTATAACAATGTAAACG
>JBANCV010000316.1:0-47162 GCA_037040105.1 Amiota albilabris
TCCTATCCTATCCTATCCTATCCTATCCTATCCTATCCTATCCTATCCTATCCTATCCTATCCTATCCTATCCTATCTTATCTTATCCTATCCTATTCTATCCTATCCTATCCTATCCTATCCTATTGCAGTTCCTAATTAAGATCCAATTTCTATCTCTCTGGTATGGCTAACATTGATAAACAGCAATGCCTTTAGTTTAAATGATTAATTAATAAAAGGATTTAGTATAATTTTATTATTTTTATTAAATCTAATTGTCAGCATCTAAAAAAGTAAATTTACCATATACGATTCACCATAGTCAATTTCATTACAAAATTATTGATGGATGGATTTATCTTGTATAATTGGCTGAATTGTTAAAACTGAAAAAATCTCATGAAATTGATTTGAACTAACTATTTTGCTTTTAATTATGATTGCTTCAAACTATACATCAGTTCTTTACTGATAAAGATTAGTTAAAACCTTCTTGCAACTTGCTGGCATTCCTTTGACGATCAAATTTCCTTGAAACTTATAGAAATTCTTCTGAGTTAAAAGCTTGGAAAAATTATTTGATTAGAAGATAAAAAACTTCTCTTTTAGTTTTGCAGTAGATTTCAAATCAAAGGTACTGTTTGCTATTTTCTACTTTATATACATACATGTATATTGTAGGTCAATTCCATGAAGTTACATTTACCAGAAACACATAAACAAATGATTATGTACACAAAATTGAATTGGAGTGCGGCACAGTACTAGTTTACATAATAATTTTTCTGTTGTGTAATGCAAAAACAAACAGAAAGGATCAAATATAAAGATTTAGTAAATGGAATAAATTTGTGCATTCAATTTGAATCGCCACACAAAATGGATTCGACAAAAGTCTTTTGAAACATTCAAGATTACAAATAACTAATGGAATTGTAGTTTTACTGTATATCTTTGTGAAGATTTGTCTATGAAAAACAGATTAAAGTATTAGTTTCTGTCTAGGTGGATTTATTGTTGATTTATGGTATAATGTCACAGACAAAGATATCAATTTGCTTTCTATATTATTTGGATATCAAACTGAAGAGATCAAACTACTTAGTACATATTCTGCAACTATTCGAGACACATGTATGAACATTTTTTTATCATCAGGAACATATAACAAACTAGTGTAGTAAAGTGCTAATAGAACTCAAGTTGCATGAATGCATATGGTAGTCCTTCAAGACAAAGTGCAAAGCATGTTACATAATCTATATAAGTATATAAAAAAGGACGAAAAAAGTAGTTTGACGATTACTATAAAAATTGGCATATTCATATGTTTTCATTTTTTAATGAAGAACGGTTTTATCTTATCCAGTTCGAGTAAGTTCCACACCACTAGATGTCGCTGCAAAGATCTTATTCTATACCGCTGTACCGATCAAATACTTATACTTCTAATTCTAATAAAAAGAACAATTTTGATTGACACTCTTTCAAGCAATGCATGCCGGGCCATGCAATCTCCAACATTATTGTTGATTGAAGAAAATTGATTTCGTTGTAATCAATTTCAAATTCAATTGCATGATTAATAAACTAAGTATAAGTTAAGTTGATTGTTTGGTTAAGGTCAATTATTCATCTTTTATCATCATAATGAATTTGACCTGTTTGTCACACAAATAATAATTATTTTAAATACTTAAAGATATCGATAACTCTATTTTGAAAAATCATATAAAATAATTATACATAGATACAATTGTAAAGTAAGTGTACATACACATATGTGTTTCTTAAGAATATATATACATTTATATTAATTCCAATCTATTTTTTTTTTTTGTTATTGTTCTTGATGTTTTATGTCTTTTGTTTAGTGTTTTTTTCCGTTTATCATATTAATTTAACATCAACACATATAGAATAGAATAGAAAAGAAAAACACAAAATTTATAATAAATACACAGATGCTTTAATCTACATACACACACACACACATACAGCTGACATACACACACACATACGAATACACATGAATACACACAACAAATATGGTAGACACATAGATACATACGTACGTACATACAGAATGGTATATGGTAAATATATAAAGTGAAGAAAAGTAACAATAGAAAGTTAGACAACAACAACATAGACTACTATAGTAGTCTACTAGTAATAGTAATAATAGTAGTAGTAGTAGTAGTAGTAGTAGTAGTAGTATTAGTAGTAGTAGTAATAGTAGTAGTAAAGAAGGCGCCTTTTAATAATTTATAACGCTCACTTTACTCACTTACTTACCCGCCTGCAACAAGTATCATCTGCATCTTCACTTAGATAGATACTATTGATGATGATGATAAGATGCTTTTAGTTATGCGTCACGTCACGGAGCAGTCACACGGTGACAGTCACGGCAACTATCACGGTCACAGTCACAGTCACAGTCTGTCAGTAAGATGATGATGTTGTCTGTTTGTCAGACGTGTCTCTTTTTGCTTTGTTGTCGTTCTGTCTATAACTTGTGTACTTTGCATTTATTAATGTATTTCTTTGAGATAGTTCACGACATTCTACGTTATCACGATTAGTTATGATTTCATTTCATTCATTTGTAGGATTTAATTATTAACGGTGTTTGTATTTGTATTTGTATATCGAATTCAATGTCTTCAATGCATCTGTGCCATTTTAACATTGTTGACACTTTCATATTTTTATTTATAGTATTTAATATAAATAATGATAACCTTAACATCATCATCATCATCATTATAATTGTCGTCATCAGCATCATCATTATGACACTAATTATCTTAGCTACTGATAATTAATTGAGGGACACCACAAGTATGCTGCTGAATGTGTGTGCCTATCTATCGATCGATCATTGTTCAATTTCATTTGATTTGGATGCCAGAGAGAGAATCTTTATAAATAGATGTCATGGTTTTTATCAGTTATATGAGAAAGGACATGCAAGACATTTGATGGTGGTTGCATGGCTTTTGAATTTTTTTTCATTTAATTTTCTCAAATATTTTTTTTTTTTTTTTTTTTTTTATTCTTATTAATTTATATTTATTGTTTTTTTTTTATTTCGTAATTTTTTATTTACTTATTGATTAATTTTTGTTCGCTTTTTATTTATTTCTAATTTATTAATCGTATTGAACACAAATTTGATTTTTGATTAAGATTTTCGTATATTTCATATACTAAGTTTAAATGACATATAATGATGTTGTTGTTGGTGTTGTTCTTGTTGTTGTTGTTGTTGTTGTTATTGTTATTGTTTCGAAATGACAAATGAATTGATGATTTTATTTATATTGCTTTTCTTCATATATATATATATATATATATATATACATATTTCTTATTCGAATGAACATTATTTGGTTGGTTGGTTTGGTCCATAAAAATATTATTGCTTTTATTCAGAGTTTCATTGCTTTACCCTGACAAGCATCATCATCATCGTATTTTTAATAAAAATCGCAGCCATTTTCTTGAGGAGTTTAAATCTTATAATTTTATTTTTTTTTCCTAATTTTTGTTTAAGAATTTTTTGAAGATTTTTATGTAAATAATTTTGTATTGTTTGTAGTAAATTGTAGTTGTAGTTTGAGTTGCAGTTACAGTTGCAGTTGGGATAATGTTACTTAATGCATTCACATTTTATTCATTTTATTGTCAATTATTTTTTATGCTTTTCTATTTTTTCCTTTACTTTCATTTTCATTTTTACTTCATTCTCCATTCTACATTCACTTCATTGTTATATAAGTATTGTATGTTAATAGTCAGATAAGTACATAGATAAATAAATAGTTTCAGTGAGTCGGATGACATAAAATAATTATTACCCTTTCCAATGATAATAAACATTGTTCTGGTGTTTGTCTCTCTAAAGTTAAAATTATACATAGTTAGGTAAATGAAATTTAAATCTTTTCAATTATTAAGATATAACATACAACGTATACATATGTAAGTATCTTGTGTGTATCTTTTGTGTAAGATATTTTTGTTTTATCAATTTGAAACTAATAATTTTGAGACTAATAACATGTGTACAATCTACAGATAGACATTGTTTGCTCAAATTGAAATGTTATTCAACAAGAATTTTATTCTAGTTAGTTTGGTGTTAAATTCCTTTGTCATTAATTAAGCTTGCTTACCTTTTTTCTTTGTTTTGTTAATTACAGAAAATTATTGGAATTTACTTTTTGCAGTCTGTTGTTTGTTTATGAATTTAGCATGCTTTGAAATTGTATAAGATTCAATCTATGCTATTCGTTTTTATTAATATTATTAATTAATAAATATTCTCTTAATTGAAAGCATAATTAACAAATCTGTCACAAGGCAAGATAAGGCAAGACAATAATTGGCAGGCATATTTCTATATATAATTTTCAGATGCTTTTGATTCACGCTATATTTGATATACATATTGTAATATATCAGATTGAATTATCAATAAGATATTTTGTTGAAGGCATGAAAATAAGTTCTGGTTTTTGTTTCATAGTGAAAATGTTACTAAAAATTTGTTAAATTAGTGTTTAATTAATGAATACTATATTGTAGTAGTATGTCACCACCTTCCACGCATTCATTGATATTGGATGGATACTTTCGTGATGATCGTACTTATTACATTATCCATATTCATCCATATGTGACTGAATATTTAAGTTTTCTAATACTTATACAAGTTCTGTTGCAAGGTTAAAAAGACTTTATCAAATTCTTTATTCATACAGATGCTATCTTTTGACATTCTGTCATGTCATTTCCGGACCAACGGACAATTAAAAGTCGAGTTATTGCTTTATAAGTGACAGTGTGCTTATAACATCGGTCAAAAAATGAACTTCAAACAAAGAAAGAATATTACGTTTTGTTTTAAACTTGGAAAAACTCTGACTAAGACGTTTGAATTGATAGAACAAGTGTATGGTGACAATTGTTTGCTCCGTGCCAGACCAGGTCGTGAAGATAGTGCCGTTACTCTTTTTTTTATTGCTGTATTTTTCAGTGACCATACTTGATTTTATGCACTTTCAATATGAAAGAGATAACCATTAAAGAATACAACTCAGCGCCCTTTTGTTTCAATCAATGGAATAAATGTTCAAGTCGCAACCAAACGGCACAAGTGATGAGGTTTGAGTAGTTGCAAAATATTAGAGTATTGCATAATTTCTTCTATGGGCACCTCTTTAATTTTTTAAAATTATTTCCATTTTATTATTTGTTTTGGAATTGACAATTGAAATACACATTCTGTGAAAATTTCAAATGTCTATCTATTACGGTTCATGAGATACAGCTGGAGTCGGACGGACGGACGGACGGTCATCGGAGTCTTAGTAATAGCGGCCCCTTCAAAAGAAAGGGACTAGAAATTGTCATATACCCGTATCCCATATGAAAGTACAACATCTTTGTATCTAATCAGGCACATAATATATGTATACACGATTATAAGAGAAAGAGCATATCTCTTTATAAACTATGTATATTGTAGTATGTAGTAAGTACGCACATCATATCTAAATTTTGTGTATTTAGTTAATTTTAAGTAAGTATGCATGAATAGAAGAGGATCGAGTTAAGCATTAATGACATTCATTGGAAGTAAAATACATGTGTATGTTTTCTTCATTACAATCTAAGTATGTGGATACTGATAATGGTCGCGACTGAAGTGACAGCCAAAGGTTATTTATTCATTTATATACTACTAGTCTGTATGTATATGTAAGTAATTATTATATGTATATGTAGTATATGTGTAACTGTATTTAAGAAAGTATCTATGTATTGCAATAAACAAGATTTGCACAACTTTTACGAGGCATCTACGCGTTTCACGTTCCTTTGCTTATTTTGATTAAATATATTTATTTGTAAGTATTTATTATTTTTTTTTATGGAACTATTCTATAATTTCAGAGATTAGTTAATTATTTATTTAATATTTTGTATTTTTAATATTTTTATTATTTTGATTATTATGATTATTTGCTTTCTTTATTGTATCTTTAACTAACATTTTTAATTGCACGTTCTTCTCATTCCAGTTGTAGTTGTTATTGTTGTCATTATTATCTCCATAAATTGTCTTTTTATATTTACTATATATTTATATTTTTTTTTATTGTATTTGAATATTTAAAAAAAAAAAACTAGAAAAAGAAAAACAAAAAAAAAAAATTATGACATCTTTTATTTATTATAAAATAAATTATTTGTTTTGTTGGTTTCAATTTTTTTTAAAATAAGATTTGTTAAGAATTTTATATCTGTTTATATAAATAATTTATATTCCATTTTTTATTTTTATTATTATTTTTGTTTATTTTATTTTTATTATAATTTATTTTATTTAATTTTTGATTTATTTTTTATATCCATCACACATGTATATTTTTAAGAGATAATAGTTGATTTTGCTTATGGTTTTTCAAATTCTCTTGTTATTGTTATTTTTTTGAGAAACTGTTGTGCACTCGAGTTTTGGAGAAACACAGCTGCAATTTTACAAAGACTCTCATTTCTGATCTAATCAGATAAATTTATAAATACCACATTGTTTTAAAGAAACTATATTTGACTATAATAAACAGTAAATAGAAAAAAGGAAAACTTGTCTGGGGTAGGTCTCTTTAATGTTGAAGATCATCAGCAGAATGGAACGGAAGTGTTTCACTCATATGAAATTTATTTCTATGGAAAATTATCACTCTACTTATGAGTTTTAGAACTGCACTGAACTGTTGCCTAGATACTTTTTAATGACAAATGCAATTAATATATTTCAAAACAAAATAAACTAATATTTAAACTATTATGATAGTAATGCGCTCTGTATGTATAGACTCCGAAACCACTGAACCAATTTTGATGAAATTTTGAAGAAAACTCTAGCATAGTCTAAAGAGTTTGCTTCTGAAATTTGGTTCAGATAAAAAGAAAGATAATCATTGTGACTGCCAACCAAAATAAAAACTGACAAGTGAAATAAATCATCCCTACACAAATTGAAAACTCTAACAGAAGGTGATAGATATTCTCTGTAAAGACCAAGAAAGCCCAATGCTTGTAGATACACAACTACTATTAGAATGTGAAATGAAGATGTTAAGTTAGACAATAGCTGGCCGCTGGGGCAGCTAGTAATCTATAAATGAAATTGCTTATTTATAGTAACTTTTTCAAAATAACAAAGTATATATTAATTGTATTAATAAATTATATAGATATGGCTGAATGAATTTATATTTCTGAAAGTCGATTCGTTTTGCGTGAACTCCTGTCATAGAGACTTAATATCATGGTGCTAGCACAAGGATTGATAAACGTCGATCAACATGCCATTGGATAAGTATATCCGCAAATACCAAATTCGAGTTCTACTTATATTGATCACATGACTAACTCCTTTGTGTGGAGTTGAGACCTATCTTAAGCCTCTGCTGATCTATGGGCTATAGCACCCGGTTGAATAATGCAACTTCACGTAGAGGTAATACTCTACCCGCATCGTGGTAAGAACAACAGCCACCACGATACTCACATAAAGTGGCCACCTCTTCTAGTCAGGATGGAAACAAGTACCATAGGCCCCTGGCTGATAAAAGTCTCTGGTCAGACTTCGTACCCAAAGTTCAGCCAATTCAAACTACAAACAGTTCTTGGGCAAGTGCCCGAAAAAACGAATAGAATAGGATCCACGTGAATCCACAACTGACATTCTTCATGGATATTGCTTTATCACTGTTGAGAGCGATGTCTATTCTACCTCTTTCGTAAAACAGGCAACATTTATAATTGATCAAATTTATACATACTACATAACATCTATTCTAACATTATTAAGCATCAATCATTTCATTCAAGATGGGCTTATGAAATTCTATAGAGCAGATTGATAATTAGAGGTTCTACCACTAAAAAGAAGAAAAATAGAATTTGAAAGAAAGATTAATAAGATGTGATTTAGAATAAAATCAAAAAGAAATATAAAGGAATGACAATCTTACTAAAGAATTTACATTTGCTAAGGAAAACTACAAAAAGTCACAAATATAATTAATTTGAACTTTTTGTGTTTTAAATGATCACCAGAGCGAATAGTTGCTTAGAAATGCTTATTGCTTAAACATTCTGCTTATTTTGTGTTTATATGCTTATTTCAATGATTTTGCTTATGAAGAAGAACGATTCCGTATTTCAGTTAATACATTAATTCTTTCTCATAACGATGTAAATCGCCCATTTCATAACATAGATCTGGAAAAGAGTAGTGATTATGCTGAGGGTAGTCGACTTTCCCAGGAGTAGATCAATTCAAACTGTTCAATTGAAGATCTCACTTATCTTTATATATAAAATTCGATTGTACGGATTTTTGTGACTATATTTCTCCTAAGCGGCTGAACCGATTTTGATGAAATTCCTTTTGTTGAACTTATGGAGTCACCTAGATGGGCATTAGTAATATTTGGACTCGGTAGATGGCGCTGTTGTTGAGATCACGGCAGTTTTTTAACCATTTTAACATTTTTTTTGTCTAGCGCAAGCCGATTTTCCCTTTTTTTTTTTTAAACAGCAAATGAATGTTAATAATATGGTTGTATATTTAGTTCTTTCTGTTTTAAAATTTTAATATACTATTTTTTAGTATAAAATTTTTTGAAAACGCTCCTCTATATCTGCTTTAGAAAAACTTTAACTCCACCCTCGGAAGAAATAAGGGATATATTTATATACTCGAACACCCCTCACAGATATAAATGACATTTTGCACCAAGTTATGCAAGCCACGGATTCATACAAACAAAAACTTTAAAAAACATTTTTCATACTGTCCTGTGCCATCAACAGATATTGAAAGAAATTTCTCCGCATATATGTAAACGAGTATCTTAACCGAAAAACGAAATACTTTTGTATTTGAAAATATAGAACACATTTAATAATTTAGTGTAACCAAAAAAAAAAAAAAGCAACCGAATAAAAGAAGAATACAAACCACTCCTATAATATTTATTTGGAGAGATGTATTTTGCTTATTTTAGTGTTTTATTTTAAGTTTTAAAAGCATATTATAAGCGCTCTATTAAAGTTATTCGTGCGTACAAATATCCGCTCTGCTGATCATATCACAGCATCACAAAGTGCATCAAAGATCAGTGCACCGAAATTTGAACTTAATCAAGGAATTTTTTATTTTTATTCTTATATTTTTTTTTCTTGTGAAACATATTTATTCTATTTAAATTTCCCCCATGTTTTTGACTCTTGTTGTCATAACAAAATGTTGCAGTTTTCTAACTGTGTTTCATTACATTTTTTAAAAATATTTCTTTAATTAATGTTAATATTTTAACTATTAAAAAAGAAGGTTAAAAAAAACAAACAAACAAATTCCACAGAAAAAAGAAACCGCTTTAAACTTTTTTTTTTTTTTGTTTTCTCAAAACGGGTGCTCTCTGACACATGCACAGATACACACACTGACACACAGATACTGTGGATAATATGCTCTCACTTTTTTCCACTCTCTCTCTCTCTCTCTCTCTATGTGCTTGTGTTGATGTCCTCTTGCTTCTTGTTTCACTTGTCGTAATGCTCTTTCGATGATTTGATTTTCTGTAATTTCATTTCACAAACTTTTGCAATGCAAATTTCAGTTGAATTTCCATTTATTTATTTTTTATTTGTCATTAAAAAAATAGAAATATTTTGCAACGATATATATTTTATATTCAAGGTTACATTTACGTGAATAAAGCTCGCCTTTAATAAACTATCACAATTTGCCCATGAAATGATGATGATGATGTTGCTTATGATAGCAATGGTGCTGGCAATAGTGCTGATGATAGTAATGGGCAATGACTGTGGAAATGGTCTGCATCGTGCTGTGTTAATGGTCTGAAAGGTTTTTGTCAAAGACTTCACTCAAATGTCGTGTTTGTAAATATTTTGTAATGCCTGACTCTCTAAGTATGCTTTAATATGTATATTGGATTTATTTATTTACTTTAATAAAATTAGAATTTCCCTAGAAATATTTTTATTTTTTTTATTTTATTAGATTTTCATCAATATTTTACTACAATATAATTTTTAATTAATTTTAAAGAAGCATTTTGTGAATTTATTTCATTAATTTTAAGGCAATTTCTAATTAAGTTTAATATTTAAAAAAACCAAAAAAAAAAAAATTCATGATCACTTTAAATTTTTCTAAATTTTTGGAATCTTGGAAAAAAAAAATTTGAAAAAAAAATATCACAAAATTTAGAACGAAATTTTATTACATTCATATGAAAAATTCTTTCCATTTTGCACAATTTGTGTAAATTAAAAAAAAAAAAAAAAAAAACTTGTAATATTAATTATAAAATAAACTCAATATGAGTAATGTTGAGACACACTGCGTATGATTAATATGTATGGTGGACGACATTTTTGTTGGAAAGGTATTCGTTTTCATCACTTAGCACAATTTAAACGCGGTAAAAAATTATGGAAAAAAAATTGGAAATATATTTTAATAATAGTGAATAGAAATATAAATAGCAATAAGCGACATAGAGGAGCCGAGACACACACTGCGTATGAGTAACGCGTTGAGTAACGCGTAGAGTAACGCCACAGCAGTTGCAGTGCGAAATCAAACTGTTTATATTGAGCGTGAAAAACATTGAAAAGAGCTTCAATTTTCTTTTTACTGCTGCTGCTGCTGCTTTTGCTGCTGTTGCTGCTGCTGTTGTTGTTAGTGTTGCTGTTGTTGTTGTCGTTGTAATTGTTGTAGTTGCTGTTGATGGAAGTTCAGCGTCTTCGGCAACTACGATTGCTTTGATAAGGTTCCATTCATGATGATGGCGATAACGATGATGATGACACTAAACAGCAGCAGCAGCAGCAGCAACAACAGCAACAGCAGCAGCAGCAGTAGCATTTCTGTTTAACAATATTCACACACACACACACACACACACACACACATACACACAAATACATATAGATGAATGATGAACACATGTATATTTACTTATAAATGTTGATGTTGATATGTATTTTTGAATATACGCACTCGTACGCACATATACAGAAACAGAAACAGAAACAATGAGCATTTCACTCGTTATTCACTCACTTACTCACACACTCAGTTTGTTTGTTGTGTTTTGTATTATGTTGTGTTCGGGATTCATGGTTCCAGGTTTTTTTTTTTACAACAACAACAATAACAAGAACAAAAATAATGAAAAATACTAGAAGGAGAAGGAGAAGGAGAAGGGTAAAAACATATTGCAAGAGAACTGAATTAAAATGAATATGTATCTCGTCGTTGTTTTTTTCATTTTCATTCAAACATTTATATACATATTTATTCAGTCACTCAATTACTCACTTTATACATGCATTCACATTCTTTCATTCATTCATTCATTTATTCCTTTATTTGTTTATTCATGTGTCATTCATTTATGTCATTCATTTTATCCTTCATTCTTCATTGCTCTCGCGACGCTTGCTCGCTCGCGCGCGCTTTCCTTTTTTCTAGTTTTCTTTTTATTATGTTTCAAATGCTTTTTTCTTTAATTAATTTTTGTACAAATTCATATATTGTTGTTGTGTTGTTGTTATTGTCGTTTCTGCTGTTGTTTATTTCCCTTTTTATGTGTTTATTATTATTGCTGTTGTTGTTGTTGTTGTTGTTGTTGTTGTTGTTCTTGTTGTTCTCTTGCAATTTATTAAACAATTAGAGAATTAAACAAAAACAAGAACAGAATACACAATAAACAAGTAGTCGGAAACACACACAAAATTACACAAACGCAATGTTGGACAAATTCCCAAAAGTGAACATAAACACATAGACACATCTATATGTACATATAATTAAGCAATTCACTGAGTGTTATCATCATCATCGTCATCATATTCATCTTGTTCATTATCATCATTAATATTATCATCATTGTCACATGAATGAACAACATAATGGTGAAAGTAATAATGATATACAATAAAATGACACATATTCAAAGGGTTTTCAGTGGCTTATATTTTGAAGGAAATACTATTATAATAGAGAGAAGAATGTAAAAAGGATGAGAATGACACAGAAATATTTCAAAAGAATGTGATATAGAAAATTAATTAAGAGAATTTTTATTGCAATAAATTCAATTTATAACTCAAATTGAAAAAAAACAAACAATTTGATAACTTTTTTTTTACTAGATGGAAATATACAAAATACCCTACATATGAACACTCAGATATACTTTACTTTATGACTATATCTATATAAGTTTTTGATTCTGCCACAAGAAATAAAAGTCCTTTAGATTTGATTAATAAAAAAAAAAAAAAAAACACATAAACGAGTATGTTTGATCATGCCGAAAATGTAATACTTTTCAAGCATAGGTCATAGGAAAATGTTTTTTGTATGGGAGCTATGCGATCCAGTTATTCTAGGATCTTGAAATCTATGTGATTGATCAATAAGGATATTATGTGCAAACTTTAAGATGAAAGTTTTTCTAATAAGAATATGAATTTACTTAGGAGATTTGCAAGGAAGATACTCCTCCTAGTTGTCTGATTTAGCTGATTCCGACAAGTGTGCTGCGTATTGTTAAAAGAAAGCTTCGTGCATCAGCTCTCCAGCTCAAAAACTGAGGAACTAGGTTGCATACATACAGGCGGACATAGCTAGATCAGCACGTCTCGTCACGCTGATCAAGAATAGCTATAATTTATGGGGTCTACGATGTCTTCTTCTTTGCATTACAAACTTTATGATAAATTTATAATATTATTCACTGCGTAAAGAGTATAAGTACATAAAATTTTTAATAAAAAATTGAAAAAAAAAAAATTTGTTGACTTTTTATTAGCGAGAAACACTCATACCCTACACAAAAAGTCTAAACATGGCCACGGAGGATCCACTAGTTTATCCCAAGTTCAAATTTACCCAATGCGTAAATGGACATTGATGCTACAATTAGTACTTCCACAGATTTGGAGATGCTGTGGATCCATACTGTGATATCTGCTTAGATATTGTGCCCTCAATTTGAAGCAGCGCTGTGTAGTATATATGCACTTCTTTCATCTTCCTGAAGCTAACAGTAAATTTTAAGGCGAATGATCACTTCTTCTTCATAAAACCGGTCTCTGCTGGATCGTAGGAAATGTATCTTCAAATGTTTTTCACAAGAAACAAGATAGAAAGCTAACTGTGAAACTATGTAACAGAATGTCAGAGGGACATGATTAAATCAACTCGTCTTATCGGGCTGATCAAGATTATGTAACATGTATACATGTAGTTTATGGGGTCTTCGATGATTTGTTCTTATAAAAAACTTATAATACTGTTCACTGCATTAAGACTGTACAAGAAAAACCTTTGAAAGACGAGAAAATTATTTTATTTTTTAACAATAATATAGCATACTTTCAGGGGTTACAAATATTTTCAATAAAATTAAATTCTATTGAATTTATTTCCCATCATTGTTTAAATCAAAATCTCTTTATGAAAATATTTTTTTATACAAGAAAGGGAGGTTCATATTCTTAAGAGAAAAGAAAATAAAATAGAATAAAAGAAAATAAATGAAATAAAATAATAAAAATAAATATGTTAGAAAAACTAAATGAAACTAAATAAAATTCTTATCAAATAAAATTAATAATCGGGTTATTTTGTCCTATTGTTGGCTCTTCAGAGACAACACACATCCACCCATCCATATCCAAACATATACATATGTATATTAACACAATTTGTCACTCTCTCTCTCTCTCTCCATCAGTCTATCTCTCTATATCTCACCACCTCCCATTCTTTTTGATAATCTTTCTCTTTGGGTTTACGTTTAAGCAAGGAAAAGTTGTTTACATTTAAAAAAAACCGGGTTAAATGATAAAAAAAACATAAGTAAATAAATATATAAATTAAAAAAACAAATGCATATGTACCTTTATGCATGAATGTGTGTGAGTATGTGTGTATGTGTGTGTCAAAAAAGATAACAAAAAAAAAAAAGAGATAGATATAGACAGAGTTAAAGATAAATGTAAACGAGAAACTTAAACAAAAATTGTTGAGGAAAAAATGAAAAAAAAAAA
Organism: Amiota albilabris; assembly: GCA_037040105.1. Lineage (NCBI taxonomy): Eukaryota > Metazoa > Arthropoda > Insecta > Diptera > Drosophilidae > Amiota > Amiota albilabris. The sequence goes on from JBANCV010000316.1 coordinate 14,167, forward strand.
TCGAAAATAAATGAGTAGAAGTGCGGCAAAAAAGTGCATGTAAAAGTAAATTTACACAAACACAATGACAATCACATATATACATATATAATAAGTGTAAATGTAAGATAAGAGGATTCAAATTTATTCAAAAAATAATAAGAAAATTTGAAAAATTTCTTAATAAACACAATTCTTAATGGAATTCATAAAATAAAGAGAAACAAGAATTATTATTAAATCACAAATAGTAGTTGAAAATTTTAATGAAAATTTCTACTCTTCTTTCTCATTCCATAAAGACTTTCCTAGTAAGTGGAGTGGATGACAGAAGTCTCAAATAAAAGAGAGAAGGAATTGAAACAAGTAAGTATTTAAGAATAAGTAAAAAAAAAAACATAATGTAGAAAAAATAACACAACATAACAGAGTTGAATAGAAAAGCATAGGGTAGAATAGAATAGAATAGAGTAGAATAGGGTAGAATGGAGTAGAAATAAACTCTATAGAGTGTGTCATAGGTCAACAGTAAGGACAAGACAAGACAACACAAAGTATGTAATGATAAAATATGCTGGTCAGCAGTAAAAGAGATAAAAATGATGAAGTGTGACAGTCTGAGAGTCTGCGATAAATAGTAGCTACATATAGTATTGTATAGTATAGTATAGCATCTTCTTTTGTTTATTTATTGCTTCATCAATTACTAATATTTATGATAAACACAATAGCTCAGATACACACAGGCCCACACAGTCCCACATACATTTATTTCAGGAGTTCTGAGACATCGCAACCAATGACATACATAGGTACGAGTACTCTTAGCATGATTAGATAGTATTGAATATACATATTGATGTATGTATTTGTGGATATAAAATGTAATGATTTCATATATAAATGGAATGAATATTTATTTTAAAATGTTCTCATAAGTTTGTTCACAATGAATTGTGCTGCAAGTTCTGCTCGTAAGTTGTCAATACCAGGAATTATTGGTTATTTCCATTGAATTGTTTTGATTGACCAACCAATGAAAATAGGTCAAGCACACATAAATACATACACAATATTTTAATCACATACAAATGAAAATCGTACATTAATTAAAGTTTGAAGGAAATGTAAATTGTAGATGGTTTCCATCATAAAATAATGGCTACATTGTCATTCAAAAATACTCTTCTTCTCTTTAAGGTTATTTTATTTATTGATATGTTACAGACTTCTTTATATAAAATTTCCCAAAGAAAGAATTTCTTTTGGAATAGAAGAAGAACATTATGCTTATGTAGATACATAAATAAATCTAAGTAGTCTTATTTTCAATTTTGGGAATAACAAATGAATCACTCATATCAAATGTGAAACAGAAAGACCCTAAAATGTTCAGGCAAACATACACTTACACATACTAATAACATTTCTAGTTTAAGATGATGATGAAGAACTTAACCCAAAGTTAACACAAAAATAATATTTGTTCTTAGAACTTCAGGTTATTTCTTTAGACAAAGATAAGACAATAAATGAAATAAATATTTTTTTTTAAATTTGTTTTTCCAAATTTTGTCAACTCTTTCTGCCTTTCTCTTTGGTTTTTACTTTGATATAAATCTTTCTCTCTTTCTCCACTACTTCCTCTCACATTTTTTGTTTGTTTTTATCAAATACTCGCTCTCCCATTGACTATCGTTAATATCCTTATCAGCGCATTTTGTCATCGGCACCTTCGAATGCAGTTTTTCCTCGAGTGACACAATGAGTTTTTCTCATTTATTTAAGAATTTTTCCATTTCTCTGACCAATTTCACAAATTCTTTCATTAAAATGCACACAAAAAACAAACAACTTATGCATACAATATATATGTATTGTACTATACATTATATATATTATACTTATATACATATATCTCATTATCCGAGAAGAGCTCACAGTAGAGTTTTAAGAAGCGGCGACACAAAAAAAACAGATATATTTATTTGATAAATTTTTTTTTTTTTTATTTATTTTAATTTGTTTAATTTTGTATTATTATTATTATTATTTTTTAAATAAATTTTTCTCATTTTCTTATTTTTCTTGTTGATTGCAATTCGCGGATTTGTTTGGGTTTTTTGTACCTTTTTCCTCTTTGATTTTTTTCAATTATTCATTCCTTTATTTTGTTGCTTCACACTTTGACATTGATTTGTTTAGAATTGAAAATAAATAAACACAACAACAAAAAAAAAAAAAAAAAAACATTGTGATGCAGAAATAATAAATGGAAGGAAAAATAATGGAAAATTTTTAAGGAAATTTAGCAAAATAAAGAAGAAAATTTCACTTTCATGGGGACGGAAGCTAAAAAATGCGACTCGACGACTCGACGACGCGACACGCTTTCGAATATTCTTACTCGTTTGGTTTTCGTTTTCGCTTCGTTTCTGCCGTTTCTATCCTTTCTTCGTTTGTTGTTTACCACTCGTTTCAATTTCGCCTAACAAGAAAAATATATAACAAAAACAAAGACGGAAAAACGCTCACGCATACAAGACTGTAATGTTAGCCGATGAATCTGATGATGTTCATGTTGATGTTGATGTTGATGTTGATGCTTCTTGTATGCTACTTAGCAATGATGATAATGATGTTGATGCTGTTGACGATGATGAAGAGCGACAGCTGATAGCCATGACTATGATGATGATACTGGCACTATTGACACACACACACACACACACACACATCTATACACACAGAGAGAGAGAGAGAGAAAGAGAGTCAATCATAGTCGTCAGTCATAAAACCACAAGCAAGAGAGCGAGCGCATTTAGTTCTTAGTAGATGACGAACGCACGAATCCTTAATGTTATGAAAGTACATGCTCTCATACTCTCGCTTACAGAGTGTAAATGTCTCTCTTTATACTGAGACATAGAGATAGAGAGAGAGAAAAAGAGAGAGAGCGAGCGAACTTAGTTAGTAGTGCAATGCCGCCGCTTTAATATTTACTTGTGAGTGTGTGCATATAGTTAAGTGTCCATTGTTGTTGATAAGAGCGATTATTATTTGTCTGTTGTAGTTGTGTACAGGAGCACCTGTTCTTGTTGTTGCTGTTACCGCTGCTCATGTGAATGTGTGTCAAACGTTTTGCATTGTATCATGTTACTGTTGGTTCCGCTTCAGACTTAGTCACTTCCAAATTGATTCACTGACTAAGTGAATGTGTGCGATTGAAACTGCACACACAACGTTTCAACAAAATTTATTGCAATAATGAAATATGGCACAATATAATTATTATTACATTTGACAATACTCAACTATAAAAATATTGAGGCTGTTCAAACTTTTCTTAACAGTGGATGAAATAGTTTATGATGCAATATTGATACAGTATTGGTTAAAAAAAATATAGAGTCTTTTTGTTTTTTCACTCTCAATGTCATTGAAAAACAAACAGTATTGCAAATATTGCACAATAATATTGCATAAGAATAGTAAGACTGTACTTCTAAGCCATCGACTCATTTCCATGATGGATTAGTAACTGTTGTTATACTAAGAAACCTTTCAATCGCATCTAAAATTTAAAAAATTATCTGCATGAAGGCAAATATTGCACAATAATATTGCATAAGTATAGTGAAACTATCAAAAATGAGTTTATTTTCATTCGTGTTCCTCATTGTCTACTATGTGAATATCATCTAAATTGTGCCTGGCGTAAGCACATTGTTAGAACTGCTGCAACTTTTCGTCAAAAACTGAAGAAGCTGAAATGGCTTGTTCGGGCCAGTAGTCAACTTAGCTTGAGTAACAAAGTTACCATCTATAAGACTATAGTTGTTCAATCCTGAACATATGATATTCCTTTGCCGAATCAAATATATATCTCATCCAGAAGATACAGAACTCAACACTCCATCAGAAATTAAATACTGTGTATTACTTGTGGAATGATATCATATCCAGGGACCTGAGAATCCTGATTACCTTTGGGTCCACGGACTTAACATAGAACAAAGGCTCCGTTTGTGAACTACTCAAACTCCCTGCAAATTTTATTTAGGCTTTAAAGCATCTGTCAATATCTAGCTTTTGTCACTCCAATTTTTTATAGTCGTCAAATCGCTGGTGTATTTTTGTCCATTAAATATAATAAAAAACCAAAAAAAAAAAGAATATCTTTGACTATGCCGAAGATGTAATACTCTTCACGCATTTCCTAGTAAACGATTTTTAAGCGATCCAGTAATCTTAGGATCTCGAAATTTACATGATTGATAAATAAGGATCAGGAACATGATAGCTTAAAAAACAAAAAAAGTTTTGCTAATAAGAACATCAATTTGAGTAAGGGGTTTGTATGGGAGGTACTCCTCCCAGTGGTCCGATTCGGCTGATACAAAAAAAAAAAAAAAAAAAATGTGTTGCATATGGTAAAAAGAAAGCTTCGTATAAAATTTCAGATCTCTAGTTCAAAAGCTGAGGGACTAGTTTGTATACATACAGACGGACATGGCTGGAACACGTTTCCCGTCACGCTAATCAAAAATATATATATATGTACCTTATGGGGTCTATGATGTCTTATTCTTTGCATTATAAACTTCATAACAAACTTATAATACTATTCACTATGTGGAGAGTATAAATTAATCATTTTAATTGATTGTCTTTATTGCACAAACTCAAAATAATGTATGTCTGTGGACTGCTTAAATAAATATTTTTCATGTAAAATATGCAATAAAATCTTTTTTACATTACACACCAAACACACACACACAAACACACACGTAGAAATGTTGATCACATTGAATGATTTCATTGCATATGTTGAATGCCCACCATCATCACCCAAACCCATTCTCATCCTGTATTCTATCTTCTTATCACACACCATTGCTCTTTGTCATGGCCACAGCATCACACACAATTTCATTTTTGTCGTTTCTATTGTTGTTGCTGTTGCTGTTGTTGTTGTTGTTGTTGTTGTTGTTGTTGTGTAAATGGTTGTTACTCCATTTTATTTTTAATCTTCTACATCTTCGTTTGCGTCTTCATTATCCTTATCTCCTTATCTTATGCTAACTGACACCGCACAACTCACAACTCTTGCCGCTATATTGCTGTTACTCTCTATAGATTTCTCTGTTTCAATACGCTCGCAGTTTCTCTTGAAATGATGACCCTAAAAGAAGGAAAGAATATGAAACTGAAATTGAAACCATTAATAAGGGGCCAAGTGGTTAACGGTAAGTCATTGCGTTTTTGTTTTCTGTTTTTGCACTATTAAAGAGATTGAAAGTTGAACTTTATTCGTAGTTTTAGTTCACTTCAAATCATTTCAGTTCATTTCAATTGTTAGTTGAGATGAGTTCAGTTCACGAATTGTGTTTTGGTTAGTTAGTGGTTTTGTTATTCGGTTAGTGAGTCAATAGTGAGCCAATGGTGAGTCAATGGTGAGTCAATGGTGAGTCAGTCAATGAATGACTGAGAAAATTGTCTTTGTTATCGGTCACGTATTTTGATGTTGAAACTGAAAGCCGCCAAGTCATTGTCTTGGCCTATATTTTGTTGTTGTTCTATACAATTTCCTTCCGTTTGCCTCAATGTCTTTGTCATCCTTGTTGACTATCATCTTGTGTGTATATTTACTTCAGACTGTGTCTGTGTATCTGTGCGTCTGTGTGTGTGTGTATGTGTGTATTTGCGAGTGGCTATCAGCATGAGTGTCTGCGATGCTTTAACTTCATTGTTGTTTGTGATTTTTCTCATTCACTTCGTTTTGATTCAAGTTTTCCCTTTGTTTTTCTTTTTATATTCTGCGTGGTTTCGGTTTGGTTTTTGTTTTTGTTTTGGATTTTTCTTTTACATTTACTTTTCCTTTTAATTTTTCCATCTTATCTTCTACTGATTTTATTTTGTCTTTACTCTGAGTTTTTTATATAAACGACGAAAGATACTAAATACATAGATATTTTACTTTCTCTCTCCGACTCTCTGTAACACTGTGAAGTGTTATCCTTTTTGATTTTGCTTTCTTTTAATTTAAAAAATTTTTTATTTTTATTTTTATTTTTGGTTGTGTTATAATAATTTTTCTCAACAAATTTTCGGCAATTTTCTATACTTTTCCACTCCGCGACGATGTTTATTTGCTTCCGCATTCGCTGTTTATGCAACTGAACAATTCAGTTGAGCTTCAGTTCAGTTCACTTTCAGTATAGTTTTACATTTTGTTCAGTTCAGTTTCAGTTTAGTTACGAGACTCGAGTCAAATTTCAACGACTCAAACGACTCAACTCGAACAACGAACACAAAATTGGTTGGCAACGCGTGGTCATATAAGTAAAAATATGCAGAAGTGTTAAGCTTTTTATGTGATTTTTCCCTCAACCATTTTCCTTGCCATTGTTTTCTATTTTATTATTATTATTTTTTTTTTTTTTTTTTGTAAAGCACTTTTACTTATTATTGTCGTCGTTGCTGTTGTTGCTGTTGCTGTTGTTGTTTTTCTTCTAACATTCATTTTGAGTTTAGTTTGGGTTTTTCTTATTTGGTTTTTTGAAAATAAAAATTCGAAAAAGCAACCGGAAAAACAACAAGAAAAGCAATAAATGTTGTTAAATTGTTTTGCTATTTGTTTGATTTCATCATCATTATTATTATCATCATCATCATCATCATCATCACCATCACCATCATGGTGTTCTTATGTACTAGTATTATTATTATTACTATTATTGTTATTATTGTAACAGTACTTAGTGTTTAACGGTTATCGTTTAGAGTCCTTTGCAAGTAAGTATGTGAGGAGTAAATTAAGGTGATTTTTCTTTCGCTTTTTTTTTATTTTTCATTTCATTTCACCTACTGAAAGTGTGTTCTGTACTATGTATATTGTGCACCTTCAATGCCATCCATCGTCTTCTATTTTATGTATTTCACTAGGTGAATGTTTCTTGTGTTTTACTGCTTTAAATTTTGCTTCCTTTCAGCAATTAAGTGGTGCCACTAATGGTGGCGACCTAACATTTATTTTCGTCGGTGTTTTTATTTTTTTTTTTGGTTTTGCAATTTTTTCTCACTTTTCAAGTGTTAAATGTTGGACAGTGGAACATTTCATTGCATGGAATTAAGTATACTTTCTGAATTATCAGAAGTATTTTCGATGGTTGTTTATTAAAAATAATAAATTTTTCCTTAAATTCTTCAGATAATTTAATTCTTTAAATTGGCAATAATTCATAAGTCCATCCAGTCATATATATCGTATCGTAATATTTCCATATGCATCAATTAAACTAAAATTCAATGACTTTTATCAAAATATTTTATGGCATAATGTAATCAATATTGAAATTTTCTATTTCATGAAATGCTTTTAGTTTCATCTTATTCAATTTCATTATCAGTCACTAACTAACTAACTAATCAACTAACAACATAATTAATGCCTCTTAATGTATAATTGATTAAATTGAAAAATGATTTTAAGAATTATTATCAATGTCTATAATATGTTTAAATTTATTCTATATTCCCTTGTACTCACTTCACTCTCTCATTCTGTCTCATTTTAGTAATATAATACTGCCTTACTTGTCGTATACTTAATATTTCTCAAATTATCTCTAATTAACCAAAATAAAGTGCCAGAAAATGGAAAATTATATATTTAATTCATTGAAATTCCTTAATTGATCACATAATTATTTTCTTCTCGTTTTCAAACAATTTTTAATTTTTGTTTGTTGCCTTATTTTGTTTTCTTCCCAGACTTTTTCTTCGAATACAAGCGTTGCCATGACTTAATTCAGCCATTCAAAATAAGTTGGGGTATTAAATAGAAGTGAAATGAATATTAAATTTGAATTTCTTGTTAATTGTTTTTGCCCATTTTCTTACTTGTCATATACTTGATTTCATTTAAATACATATAAATTTGCATTTAATAATTCAATTAGTGAATTTGTCCTCTATGAATTTGAAAATAAATTTATCTTTTAGATCTTTGTTTTGTTCATATCCCAGGATATACTAATGTATATGGATATGCATACGGTATAGTAGTCGTATACTTAATGACATTTGCATTACTCATACGCCAAATACATTCCTTGTCTTAATTTTATATATTTCACTACTTATGTAGGTGAAACATATGTGAATGAAATCTTTTCCTTGCATATGTCGCAGAATAATGAAAGTGATAAGGTGTCTCTCATGATGCAGACCACAGTGCAAAGTGCTCGCTCGCTTGTACATGCAAATGTACATATGTAAATGTGTGTTCAATGGTTGATGGTGGTGAATTGGTTGTTTATTTTCAATAAATTCAAAAAAAAAAAAAAAAAAAAAAAAAGAAAAGAAATATAAATAGAAATAGAAATAGAAATAGAAGACCTAAAGAGAAAGTACTAAATACAATACTAAATACTTAGTGAATAAGTGAGTTTTAAATAATCGTGTTCGTGTTTTGTTTTGGTTTAGTTGAGTGTCATTTCATTTGTCTGCATTTCATTTCACTTCATTTGGTTGTTGTTGTTGTTGTTGTTGGTTCACTTGGTTTTGTGTGGTTTTAGTTCATTTTCGATTTGGTTCGGTTGTGTTTTGCTTTGTGTTTTTTTTATTTCTTTTTTTTTCGGTTTCGTTTGGTCTGATTTCGTTTTGCTTATATTTAAGGATAACAACAAACACAACAAACATATTTATTGTAAACTACTATTAGAGTTTATTTTCTATTCTTTAGGTGTTTGTTGATGTTGTTGTGGCCATTGTTGTTATTGTTGTAGTAAAGCAGTTTGGCATGCATTTTTTGATATTTGACTTGAACTTTTAGTTATTTTGCAAGAAATGAAAATGCAGCAGTAAATAACTTTTACATTTTTCCATTGCAGTGACGTACTATTCTTATTCTTATACTCGTACTTATTTCATTTTCTAGGGCAATTCAATATTGTCTCAAGAATTGGTCCCTTGGTCTCTTGGTCTCTCTTGGCATACATGGAAGGGCAAAATGTTCAATAGCAATTTGTTATTTGCTGGGTGCTTGCTTGTGTGTATTTAAAGAAAAGTTTTTGACAAAATTTGTTTTAAGACAAAACCAACGAACCAAATTGCCAACCAAAGACATTATTGCACACCTTTTATTGTCAGTCTTTCGAGCACAAGTATTTGTTTTTTTTTTTCGTGATTTTATAAATATATTTACATATATATAAATGTATATATAGGTTTGACAATCACGTTTTTACTTCTTTTACTTTCTTTTATTGAATACTTTCTCTTGATTTTATAAAATAAGTATACATATAAGAAAACACTTAATAGATCGATCAAACACCATATACCTTAGAGACCAGAGGCTCTCTTAAAAAAAATCTGAATAATCTTGCCAAAGGTGCAATGTTTATTAGATTGAAAGAAAGAATTTAAATGTATGATTATTCATAAATCAAGGAGACAACATAGCCATATTGCTTATTCTCAAATGCAGTAACTGATATCCTGAACAATTCGATTTAGTAATTTCAATTGAAATTTGCTTTGCTTTCCTTAATCCAATATTTCCTTACTTCCAATAAAAGTCTACTCAAAAAGATTTTAATCTCAAATATCTTGAAAGAAATCAGCAGTAGACGAATTAATCTATAAGATTTGACGATGTTCTCCGATTCGCTATGTTTAGGAATCATTAATCAAATATCGAAGCACATTTTCATTGTGTTGCGGAGTTGCAAATATTATGGATAAACAATGATACCAGAAACAATGCTCTCATCCAAGAAAAGCCACTTAAGTAGCAAAATTTTGATGTCTAGGGTTGTTTTTGGTTTTCAGCTTTTACTTCAGCTGGTCAAATACTATTGAACACGTAAAGTAGACAACTCGCTCTCGAAGTTGTCTCCTGTCATATATTTTGTCATAATAGTATGCTTTACTTTTTATATATAAAATATACACATAATGCGATGAACAACAAATGGCATAAAATTTTTGAATAGCGCTTGTTTTCTTTTTGTGTGTAACGGATGGCGTATGTAGCATTAAAATGTATATTTATATATATTAGATTAATAATAGTAAGTATATTAATAATAAGTTTCTAAGAACACGTCCCAAATTTACTGCAATGTTGTGACAAAATTTCCGAGCAATCGGTAAAGTAGTTTTAGAGTTCTGAGGTCATGAATATATGAATATTGTAAAGATTAGTAAAAGACCCACCCACTTTGCCAGAGAACCTTAAGAAGTTAAATTACCAAATAATCAAATTCCATTGTTTTTTGTTTTGTATTACTGTAGAAATATACTAAATTTTTGTCATATCAAAATTGATTTTCCTTTTACCGAAGCATGGTATGTTTATATCAAAATATGGGTTTCTCAGTCTCAATTTATATAAACAAATTAAAATTTGGTGATACTAACACTATATTTTTATATTCTTATCATGATTTTATCATAGGTTCATATGTGAAAGTTAAGACATCTCGAATACTATTTTGTTATTTGCCATTCTATTTCTTGTCATGATATCCTATTTGGAAATATTACATTTGTTGGTGTCTGTTATAAATTAAGTTCGAACCATTTAGTAAATTTCATATAAATTGATTTTGGAATCGTTAATTTATATGAGGGTTCTGTGACATATTTTTCAGACATACAATAATAAGTAAGTAAAACAAGAACTTTGTAAAGAAAAAATAAACGGAGACGCTTCGGTTGTTTTTTGTGCAAAACTTAAAGTTAATTTAGCTCAACAAAACGATTCTTCTCATATGCACAAACATAGTATTAACTTAAAAACATGTTCATATATACAAACACACACACACACATGTACACACAGACATATACACATACATATATACAAACATGACGTATCATTTAAACGTACGAGATGTGGCTATAAAATAAGAATATTGATTCTTCTACAGAAGATTTATTATGCAAGTTTATTATTCATTATTTTGTTTACTAGTCTTCCACATCTGTCAGACCCATAGTATGGGGCACTCGCTATGTGTGTATGTGTGAAGAATAATGTGGTAAAGAATCGAATGAATGAATTTAAAAGAGATTAAAGTTGATACCCAACAGTGATAACCACAAAAGAACAAGAAATAATTGGTTATCTGATTTGATCGAATGCTTATATATGAGTGAAGTTAATAAAGCTAAAGAAAATCTTCTTATGTTGTATTATTTACCAAGCAGCTGAATGTAAGAGCATCCATCCACTCATGTGTGTCATTCAAGGATCCATTTTGCTTTAAAAGAAACCCATTTTTATAAATCATAGAAATTTTAAGGGCCAACCTTACCTACATTGCAATCTACCAATAGCAAAAGAGGGTCTGGCGGCCGAGTATGGGCGTTATAACCTTTCGTGGCTGAAAATCGGTATAGACGATGTTCGGCTGACAACCCACTCGGCGAAACTACAACATTATTTGTTATGAAAACAGCACTAGGCACCGCGTTAGATAGAAACTCAAAACTTTGATGACCGGAAAGGATTAACAACAGAAAGAGGTCCAAGCTCACAAAGAGCATCTTATGTCAAAGATGATGATGAGTGAAGCCGTGACACATGCTAAAACACAATTTGCCATATGAACAATCTAACAGAAGAAGCCTACTTCAGTTATAGGTATTTAAAAACATGTAAAATTCGCATAGAGAACAATATAGACATTGAGATAATAATTACACTTCCCATTTTTTAGCCACACTTCGTTTATATACACACATACATATGTCTATTTCTCTGTATATTTATTTAATTTACTATAAAGAAACAACTATAATATTTGCTTGCGATTGCCAAAGTTGTTGTTAGTTGTTCAGAGAGATTCTGAAACATTTTGCCATAATAAATTGATTTGGCTTTGGTTTCTCTGTTCTTTTATTGTTGGTTTTTTTTTTTTTTTTTATAGGAATTAGTATAGTATTTCTGTTGTTATTGTTGCTCATGTCCTTTTGATTGTGTTTTCCTTTTTGTTTTTTTGTTTTTTGTTCATGTCCTTTTAGTTGTAATTAAAAATTCATTTCATGCATAATTAATTTTTTTAATTTTAATGCAATCACTTATTCATATAATAAATAAGTAAATGAAGGTAAAATGATTTCAGTATATTTTATAAAATTCCCCATGTTTTCTTGTTATTGTGTTTTTTAATTTTGTAAATATGTTTTAAATAAACAAATAAATATTTATTTAAAAAAATAAATAAACAAATAAATTAAAAGAAGTTCATCATCATTGAAAAAAGGAAAAGGGACATCATCATTATCACAAAAAGAACAAACAACCAGAAAGAAGGGTATCTTCGATAATGCTGAAGATGTAAGACTCTTCACGCATTCCCTAGAAAACGTTTTTTGTTTGGGAGCTTTACGATCTAGTAATCCTAGGATCTTGAAATTTAGATAATTGATGATTATGGATTAGAAACTTATTGCGTCTAAATTTCAGTTTGATAAAACAAAAAACAAAAAAGTTTTTCTAATAAGAACATGAATTTGAGTAGGGGGTTTGTATGGGAGGTACCCGCTATAGTGGTCCGATATGGCTGATTTCGATAAATGTGCTGCGTATGCATAAAAATAAAGCTTCCTACAAAGTTTCAGCTCTCTGGATCAAAAAATGAGGGACTAGTTTGCATACATACAGATGGACAGACGGACATAGCTAATCAAACCGTCTCGTCGTGAGGAAGAATAGATTATTTTATGGGGTCTCCTTCTTTGTATTACAAATTTCATGACAAACTTATAATAGTCGTATAACACTATTCACTAAATGAAGAGTATAAACAATAATATCATACTAGTCAAGCAAACTATATATCTCCTGATTATTGTTCTAAACACAAATATCAAAATTCCGATATATTGATATGAGAGCTATGCGATCCAATCATTCTAGTATCTCGAAATTTACATGGCAAGTGAATTAAAGTCATATTCTACAATTCAAATTTGGTTCAGATCGATAACACAAAAAGAAAACAGTTGTTTTAATAAGAACATGAATTTGAATTTGGGTACGTATGGAAAGGGTACTTGGGTACTCCTAGAGGTCTGATTCGGCTGCTTCCCATAAATATGCAATGCCTGATGAGAGGAAATCTTCTTGAAGAAAATCTCAACTCTCTATTTTGCATACAAACACACACACACACACACACACACACACACACACACAGAGAGAGAGGTGCACTTTGATATCCTTGTGCTGAACAAGAACAATTTGCGATGTTTCCATTTGTGTGTAACAAACTGTATGACCAACTTATGACTCTGTATATTCACTGTGTGAAGTGTAGTATAAAAATTGTTAAAAGTGTATTATATCAAATTAAATTATTTCATCAGACAATTTAATTTTTATAAGCAGAATAATATACTCTATGTTTTTCTTCAAATAAAATAAATGACATTTGAATTAAATTATTTTAAAGTTGACAACATTAAGTGAATATAAATAAGGAATTTTAAAATTATTTTTATTCTTGTGAGCTGTGATAATAAAACTTAAACTTAAATCCTTTTTAAAATAAGAAAATGTATTAATATTCATATAGGACCTTGTTAACGCCAAGACAGAATCACAAGTACTATTTAGACATTATCCAGAAAGATGTGACCCAAAGCATACTACTCTTAAAATTCACAACCACAACTTTAGCTGAAGAGTTGAGTTGCTGGCGCGAAGCCCAGATCTCGATTTGAGCAAAAAAATATTGAACAATGTTATAATAGAAGAAAACCCAAGTTAACAAATTGGTATAAAATGTACATGAGAATCTACAATATTGATATAAAAAACAAAGTATTTTGCACCGAAATTTATAAACAACCCTAAAATTGAATTGATGAAGTTAAATATTGATTTAAATTTTGGAAGTCATGGTTTTTATTTTCAGGCTTCCGTAAGGGTCCCTATTACTTAGCTTTCGCTGTCCGTCCATTTGTCCGTCTGAAGGCTTTATCTCATGAACCGTACTAGGTAGACAGTTTAAATTTTCACAGAGTGTGTAATTAAATTGCCACTTTAATACCAAATAATAGAAATAAAATAAAGTTAAAAAATTAAAGAGGTCGCCATACAAGAAACGTGTGCACAAATATGCACTGCGCGCAGTTTTCACAGAAATTCCCACAAAAACTTTGATGCGCTGTGCCATGCTACCAAGCTCATGTTTTGCGGTCATATGAATTAAGCAATGCATGGCACGGGTAGTAATCGGATGAGTCATCGGTTGGTATTGTTGAAATTTTACTTTTGCCACAATAATTAAAGTTTAATAAATAACTATATGAAAGAATGTTTATTGCATGATGGTACTGACTCCGTACTATAGAACCCTTCATGTGCGAGTCTTGACTGTATTTATTTTTTATAATCTCTCTCAATTTATTTTCCACTAAGATAACTTTGGGAACATTTTTATTAAGAACTAAGCAATATCTGTTTATTCAATTATCTGTTTAAAGCACTAAGTTTATACCAAAATAAAGGGTTTTCTATGAGGTAATTATAATAAGCTACTATTTACAAGTATATTAGAAACTCTTGGCCCAAGACATACAACTGAAAAGTAAAATAATATATTAATAGATTGTGGTTCCGTAAAGTTGTCTAAATAATTAATATTTCCATTAGCTATGGCTATTATGTCACCATGCAAGTAATTCCTAACTTCCAGGTACCGAGAACAATCAAAGATGATGTGTTGAATCGTTTCTAAAGTATTGAGATTGCACTGTCTGCATGTAGGGTTTTCATCTACTTTACAATTTATACCTTTTATGCAAAACCGTAGAGTTTTTTTTTTGGAAGATAGACGAAATTTTACACATAAGAAATTGTTTGTAATAAAACAAGGAGGGAACTGCCTTATCATCGAGTGTTCTTAAGTTCATACTGTTTATGTATAGAGTTTTTCTGGTACTGGTATAATGTCAAGCCATGTTTCTGGATTAAACATTTCCCACATACTTCTTAAACCAATTTTGGCAAGAAAACAGATGTTAACCAATTGTACTCAAATATCGTTACCGTTTCCTAATGGAATTGGATTATCCTAAGGATGGTAATTTAAGCCAATACTCCATTCGAAACACTTTAGCTATGTGTGTAGTTCCAGACAGACTAAAAAATCGTCGAGACTAAAACATAATTTTTTATCGCTACTGTATTTTGTAGTCAACAAAACTTCAAATAGATTTTTATATTCACTATATTTCTATGCATTCTACAGCAGATTTGTTCATTGATGAATGGACCACGTATGGAAAACAACTAAGGAAAGACTATTAACATCACATAAATATATAACTATATAAATTTAAAAAAATTTTCTAATAAAAAGTGTCTAGCTCAGAGAAATCATAGATGTTCGAATAATACAATGGAAATTGAAATGGGATGATATTTTTGTGTATTTTCATCAAAGAAATGCATTAAATCCATGCATCTATGCAACATGTCTGGAGAGATCTTGATGACCAGAAACAAAAATTATTAAGAATTGTTTCCCTTTCCAATCTGGATTTCCATAGCCTTACCACATGCGACTATCGCCGAAAGAAATTTGTATCTAGAGAGCAGTAAGCAGATTTATTTTAAAATAACGTAATATTAGTGTTGTGTTGATCTAAAAGGTGACTATAATTTATTTTGATTTAACTTAATTTTACTTACAATTCAGATATAGAATGAAGATTGATTCAGGCAACTTTATAGTTGTATATAAGGTAGACCAATACTAGTATGTAAGCTATTAGAATAGACAATAATAAGACAATATACTCATGTATATTGTATCTTTTAGCATAAGGAAAGAGAAGGAATAGAAGAAAATTCAGTATTGATCTGTTGTTAGCATTGCCTACAAATTTTATGTTGATTAGTTTCAAATACATACATATATGGTAAGGATAACAGATTTCTAGTGCAATAAAGACTAGAGATGTCTTCGATTCAATAAAAGTAATCAATTTATCTGAGAGGATAAAGCTAAGCACCCAAATTCAGTAAATTTATTGAAGCAATTCCTTATGTTTCTTAACTACACACTCTTGTAACTATATATTTTATTCTTATAACTAGAAAAAAATTACCAAATCATTAAATACTTTTATCCAACTGGACATAATTGAGTCGTGGATGAAATGTTGGCATCATCAATGCTGAGAAGTTCACACACATCACATCCACTTTAAACCACTTGAAATGTGATTCAGTAGTCATAAGCGGGAATGTCTTTCCAAGCAGTGTCTGACATGGCAATCTCATATCAAAAACAAAAGAAAGCAATTGCATTTGAAACTTCCAACAATGAGTTGGCTCTTCTGGCCAAAATCAAAGCTGAATGTACACAACAAGCTGTTATGGTATAAGAACCCAAAATGAAGCCACTTTTAACAAAAGTCTGGAAATCCATCATAGGTTCCAATCCAACAAAGCTTGCCTGTTATGATAGAAACAGGATCTTTCACCGAGACTTGAAGATTTCAACGATCAGAGAGTAGATCATATGGTACAGCAACAGCCACAGCTCATGGTTGAAAAACCATGATACACAAGTGGCAATCAAACTGCTGAACAACAGCACACACACTTATCGCTTGAAAAGGCAACACGCTTCGGATCTCTCGTTCTGCTTCCCAAACGAGTGATCCATCTTTAAATTCAAAATAATAACAAGTGAATTGTCATTTAAATTCACTTACTGTTATCATTCTCTGACAAAAGAAGGACATTCAAAAAAACAAAAAAACAAAAAATTTGTTTGACCTATTGATTAACAAAGCAATTTCCATACTTGCGGATACATATGCATATCCAAGGAGGCAGTTATTGATGATTGATTATTAATTCTGAGCCTTCGTGTCAGGTGTTCACCTTCTGAATTTTCTTTCAATTTGTTAAGGAAGCGCACATTTAAGTTTTTAAAGTTTTTACTTAATATGCATTTGATTATTAAATTTTTATTGAGTTTATACGTAATATGGCTGTTTCCTCATACGGGACATGAAATGACATGCGATAAATTGTGGTCAATATTACTTAAACCAATTGAATATGTGAAAACAAAAGAAAGAAGGTTATCTTCGGCTATGCCGAAGCTCTAATAAGCTCCTGTAATTGATAGAGTGCATCATACATACTGCATTGTCTCCACAATATGGGAGCTGTGCGATCCAGTAATCCTAGGATCGAATTTCAGTTCGAAATTATAAAAAAACAAAAAAGTTTTTCTTATAAGAACAAGAATTTGATATTGGATTTGTATGGGAAGTACCCCTCCTAGAGGTCCAATTCAGCAAATTGAAACAGATGTGCAGACTATGGTGAAAAGAAAACTTCATGGAAATTTTTAAAGCTAACTGAGAGACTAATTTGTGTAGATATAGGCAGACAAACGGACATAGCTTCCTTTTGTGTACTACAAAATTTATGTTAAAATTTTAATACTAATCACTGTGTGAAGAGTATAAAAATCAATTGCATTTGCCAAGTAATCAATTCATTTTATATATTTCAATCTGTATAGAAATTAAAGGAGTCTTTTTTATCAAAATCAAATCAGATGACAAACTATTTCCAGAATATTTCAGAGAAACAATTGCTCAAAAAGGATGGTTAGATAGACAAAGGCAAAGATGTTGCCATATAGATGTATATCATTATTTTATATATATACGTAATATTAAAATGAGTAAACAATTTGTTTTGTGTAACGGTATGGAAACCAGTTTCACTTAGATTTGGTTATCTAACCGAAACATATGTCGGTCGATATATAGTTCTTACAATAGATTTCCATACTTTTATATGAAACTTTGGAGATTTAAGCAGATTTATATTTTAGCAAATAAAGGGAATAAATTTTGATAATCTCAACACTCTATCTCACAAGCATTTAGAGAAATTAAATTTAATATGAATATTTTACATTTCACAGTAGGAAGAGGATACTGACATAGAGTGAGAGAGATCAATCTTAATGCAAAACAAATATCATATATCATTTCAATGTGTGTAGTAGTATAAAGACTCCTTATTCAAGTTTATTCTTTGTGTTAGTAGAGTATAGTAAGAAAAAGACGAACAAGAAGAAGCAGAAGAAGGAGAAGAGCAAGAGCAAGAGAGCGAAAAAAAACAAAGGTAAATACAAAAATCAATGCTTGAAGGTGAAGAAGAATCAACGAATCAGCATCGAAGCCAAATAGAAAATGCCACATCAAAAATAAATTAGAAAAAAAGAAATTAAAGTAGAAAAAGCAAAAGAACAAGCATCAAATTGAAGTAAGGAAAATATGTAAAGTTAAAATGCTGAAGCGTGGTTTCAGTTTCATTTGTCACTTTACTGATTGATTGATTGACTGATTGACTGATTGACTGACTGTTTGATTGACGGTTGCGTTTTAGCTTGCAGTTTCTTTAAGATTGCAAATTGTACTAAATTAAAGAAGTTAAAAAGAAAAAAAAACTAGAGAGGCGAAGAGAAGCTTAATTATAATTACATTTTGTCAAATTCAGTTTTGATTGCGTGATAGATGAACATTTTGCTGCTGTTTTAGTTCTCGTTGTTGATGTTAATAATACTGAAACTAAATGATCCCTTTGATTTTGTTGTTGTTTGATTGTTATCCTTGCTGCTACTGCTGCTGCCGCTGCTGCTGCTGTTGTTGTTGTTCGTTATCCTTCTTGAGAGTTAATTCAGGACTCAACTTTACTTTTACTTTCCAAGAAGTTCATATGCATTTCATATTTTCAACAACAACAAAAAAAATTCAAAAAACAATAAGTAACAAACCTCATTTCATTGTAGTAGGAGCAAAGAACAAACAAAAAAAAAAAAGAAAATAGGATTTACAGGACCCTCTTAACCAGCTACATGACTTTGCCACACACTTCATTAATTGCACTTTTTCACTTCATTTCGAAATTTACTATTTATTTTTTTTTCTTTCTTTATATATTTTTCTTATAAATTTTTCATTAACTTCTCCATGCTTCTTTACAAAATATATTTTACTACTTTTCCATTGTGAATTTCGATAAAAGAATCATAACAATTATGTTTAAGAAAACTTGAAAAAATATTTGATCCTTTTGTTAATATTAATTTTTTTTTTTTTGTTTTTTTTTGTATTTCAAATAAAAACTATCACAAAAAACAATGTTTATTTAATAATAAAAAAAAAAAAAAATAAAACACAAAAAAAGTGTAAAAATCTGATGCACTAAACAAAAAAAATTATATTTTGCTACTACTGCCTTCAAAATGGCAGCATTTCCGTTTCCGTTTGCTTTTGGACGCCACGCAAAACAAAACTGCAGCCGCCGAATACCGAAAATGTTTGCTGCGGCGACCAAAACTTGAAACTGAAAGCCATCAAAGACAAGTACAAGAGAGAACAACAAAACAGAACAGAATACAGCAGAACAGCAGAGTAGAGTACTATTGTAGAAGAAGTACAGCAGCAGCAGCAGCAGCAGAAGAACAGAGAAGAGAATCGAAAAATGTTTGTCACCATCAAAGAAAAGAAACAACACCAAAAAAAAAAATTTTTACAAAAATTTCGAAAAAAAAAAAACAAAAACCCAAAATATATATAAAATAAATATAAAAACAAAAATCTAAAAAGAACAAACAAGAACACTCACACACTCTTCTATACCAATACATATGTATGTATAGAAATATACACATGTGTGTGTATGTAATAACAAAAATGCAAGTTGACGAAAAAACAACAACAAACAACAAAAATCCTTTTAGAAGAAAATTTAGAAAGAAGAAAGGAAGGAAGGAAGTAAAACTAAATTTCAAACGCAAACGCTTTGAAAGTAAATTTGGCCTACACTTTAAGACAAACAAACAAACAAACAAACAAACAAACAAATAAACAGAATTACACACTCACACACAAATAGCTGCTACACATATAAAATAATGTGTTGGTTGTTTTTTTTTTTTTTTGTCATCAAAATCTTCCTCATCATGATCCACATCAAAATCAAGAAAAACGCCATCATCTCTATGCTCATCATCATCATCATAGGGGCTTTTTCATAAGGATAACTGAGCAAGGGCAAATGCCAGGGGCCTCGAACACAAATCAGTTATGCATACTGGTTCATAAATTGAGCAGATCGAAAATCTCAAATGTGCAAATGCTTTCATAATTGTTTTTATTTTCAGAAAAGTTCAGTTGAGGGGACACGAAATTCTTTTTTAACTCTGCGCTCATGCCCATTATTATCACCGTCATCATCATCATCATCATCATCATCATCATGAACATATTCATAGTCATCACCATCATCATCATTGTCATCATCATCATTGTCATCATCGTCATATGTGTGCTTTGCCTGCTTTTTTGAGTGCCTCTTGTTTATATCTTGGTTTTTTGGTTTCTTGGTTTGTTTGTTTATTTGTTTTCTTATTGTAGAATATTTGTTTGCCACCAAACCTATAAAGGCATCAGACCGGCACGAAAAAGCAACCATTACAATGATAATAATAACAATAATAGAAGAAGAGGAATAGGAATAGGAAGAGGAAGGTGGAGCCAGCCAACATCAGCACCACCTTCTAACTCCACTAAGAAAAGTGTCACAATCATCAGCATTTTGAGCACCGCCAGTTCCACGTTCTTCCACCACTAGTATAATATTGAGTGTCAAATATTGTTGATGATGTTTATAATTATGATGGCAATGATGATCATGAAGATGATGATGATGATGATGATGATGATAACAATGATGGTAACGAAGGTGGTAGCGAGCTTTACATGTACATATGTATGTTTCTAAGGACAACGCAGACAATGTTCCACAAAATTGGATGGCAAGCGCACTTGCATTCATTGTCGTTGTCGTTGTCGTTGTCGTTGTCATTGTTGTAGTCGTCCTTAGACTGTCGTTTGTCGTTTAAATTGACTGCAAATATTGTTTCTTTGTTGTTATTATTGTTGCAATTTGAACTCTAGTCACAAATGAAGAAAGTTGAACTGCCGCAGGACAACGACAAAAAATCAACAAAACTACAAACTACAAACAAAAAACAAAAAACAAAATGCCAAGAAACGAAAACGAACTAAAGCCAACACACATACACATCAGAAGAGAATATGAGAATTGGTTTTTATATATTCATATAAAAGTGCCTCAATGTGTGTGTATGTGTCCAGTTGAAGTTTTTCCATTTCCATTTCCATTTCCACTTACTTCTTTATACTTTTTTATCATCCTTTCGCATTTGACTGACTTGATTCTCATAGTTACAAATGCTCATTGTTCTTGTCATTCATATTTATATACATATGTACATATCTATGTATGCATATATGTCCATCACATACAAACACACACACACACACACACACACACATGTCATACTTATATACACATATATGCATATACAATCATGAACATAAAAATAAGTGCATCTTCATGTCACAATTTCAATGATTTGGGTAGAAAATGATTGCAATTTATTATTTATTGAGGGAACAAATCAAAGATAGGAAAGAGTGACAATACTATCATTTGTTATCAATAATATCTTTTGTCATATATCATTGTAAGTTCAGGAATGTAATAAAAAGTTAAAGGCTCTGATCTCTCAATCCTAAACCCGTTTGTATATCTTCAAAAACTCACTCTTTTCCCTCACTCACTAACTCACTCACTCAATCTATGTTTCTATCATCCTAGTGTGGATACACTTTGCATCAGCTTTGATTTTTCATAATTAAGTTTGACATTGAGAGTAAGATTGCCCGGTATTCTTGATATTCATCTGAAGTGCTGTCTTCCATGACATTTTGATTAAAATACATATTGCCATCATGAAGACATTTTGCTCCCATTTAAACAAGAATAAGTACAATTAAATCCTTGGGACTGAAAACTCATATCTTTATATTTCTTTACTGGATAAATCGATAGAACATATAGTGAACTTCATTGATCCAAAAGATCAAATCAGAGATTCTGCTATTAGACACTGGCACTGATAATACGTATATGATTGACTAATCAATTGGAGAAATCCTTATGGCATGCATTAAAACTTTCCAAATTGATCAATGTAAGTACATTCCTGTGACCAAATAAATAATACAAATGAATGTGAAATTCATGCAAAGTTATTAAATTTTGAGTAAATCTGAAAAACAATGACAATCTCTCAATGAAATGGAAAATACTTATAAATGCGTATAAGGTCGTGTACTTATTATTTTGCCCATGAGTGTGAGTATGTAATATATCTAAATATCCTTTTTAGTTTTTTTTTTTTTTTTTTTTTTTTTTTGATTTTATAAATTTTTGATATTTTCTCTTTCGTTGGCAATTTTTTTTTGTTGAGAAACAGAGAAAAAAGAAACATTACACCAAGAATAAATTGCTTAAATGAACATTTTAGAAACATGGCGCGGCGTCTTAGAAAATACTAAAATGAAATATATTAGCTTAGTTTTGTAATTGTCGTTATTGGATATTGTTGCCATAGTTTAGTTTGTGGCAAGTTGCAAGTGGCAAATGGTAAATGGCAACCGAAACCAAAAAAAAAAAAACTAAATCGAATTGAATCGAAAAAGCCATCATCATAAAGCATTTAGTTTATTGGTTGACACTTCATATAGGCTTTCATTTCACATTTCATATAATATGTAAGTGTGTATATAGTTGTATATCATAGAATACCCTACACTTTTCATTGTTAAGACTCAACAAAATTATTGTATATAAAAATTATAATAAATTTAAGTATTATTAGAAGATTCAAAATCATTAAAACTTTGGATAAGTGAAATATATAATTTATTAAATGTTTAAATTTAAAAGAAATCATAAGCAAATCAATATGCACTAGTCTCCATTTGTTGGTGTAGTGTATAATTTTAAGTAAGTCAGTCAGTTAGTCAGATAGTCAGTCAATCTTCAATGTGCAATCAAAATGGCTGCGGGTGGCATTTTGATTGCCGAAAAGTTTATTGCACAAAATAAATCAAAGCAAAGGAATGCGCAGCAACACAATAAAAGAAGACAAATGACAGCGCAAAAGGAAGAAGATCAAATAGCAGCAGTAGCAGAAACAGACACAGAACCAGAAATGTCAGAATTCAGTATCTCAATCTTGGGTTCAATTATAAAAACTAAACCAAAGTTGGCGGCTATAAAAAGAAAGAAGGCACATAAAAAGATTGAGATGATATCTTTATTTAAATTAAATGAATAGAGATTTTTACTTCTGATTAGGATTATTTTGAATGGAATGTATTTGGAATTTAATAAAATAAAATAAACACAGATTCTTTCATTGATTGTCTGGATAAGATATACCTATATAAATATTATTTTATAGAATGCTTTCTGTATTTTCTAACAAATCATTGAGCATCTCAAGAGAGAACAGCAACAAAACTATTTTTGCCACAATAGTCATCAATAGATAACTAATGGAAGTCATGTTTATTCCAGTTAATGCTGAAAAATTTATATTCAATCAAGACTTTTGTTGTAAAATGAATTTTTCCAATATATTAATTTGAAATATCTGTGCCTAAGACTTGGACAATAGGCTTTCCTTGTTGCCAAAAAAAAAAAACTGATTTTGAGAAATAGTACATATATTTAAGATCATCCTTGAATACAGTAACATTATCCTCTATTAAGCGATTTATATTAAGCACTATATTTCCATTATCGAATTGTAAAATAGACTGACTTTGAGAGAAATTCTCAGGGGACTCCATTTGCTTTAAATGTTATGTTTGGTATGAATGTATGCATGTTAAATAGGAAAATACTTTACATTGTTACAGTACAATTGGAATGAGCAACTCAAGAAAACTTTAATAGAAACAGACGATTTCTGAATCAATGAAAATTGATTGCTTGTTTGCTGTGTGAACTCATCTCTTGTCATATTCAAGAAATCAAAAGATAAAATTTAAACTATTTTAAAATGTTTATGTTGCACCCAAATACAAGGTGTATTGTCTGTTATCAAACAAAAATGTGTACGGCATCAGTTTGATCATATCTTCTGGATCAGAGGAGACCAACCCATGCCCTGAGTCAAGTTTCTATGTTGCCAAGTTGCTTGAGTAAAGTCTTTTTTTTTTTTTGCTTTTCGTTCAGCTTCACTGCTACGAACCTTTTTCTCTTTCTTGTTATTTGTGGTAATAAACTTGGGACCCAAATCATCATATTCTCCCCCAATAAAAATATTGAATAGCCCCTTTCTACATCTACGAAATGTACCTACTTATTTGAGTTGTACATTCAATTGTGAATACTCATTGTGCGTTTACTCGAAAGATTTTCGTTCAGTAACTGAGATGATACGATGAAAATATCGCGGTCGTACAAACCAGTCTCAGAAAGGTCTCACGTCATTCTACGAAATTGGTCATTCCTTGGATCGGATCTACGGCATATAATCCATTCTGATTTGAAACTTTTCCCGTACGAAATGCAATTGATTCAATGATTGTTACCAACCGATCAGTCTCGAGGTTTGGAATATGCGAAGAAGGATTCATGGCATGCAATCATCATGACTATTGAGGCGCATTTCACGTTAAACGGAACCATAAACAAACAAAATTTTTGATTCTACGTCATTTAAAATCCTCGAATTATTGAAGAGGTACCTCATTATTACATAAAAGTGACAGTGTTCTGCGGAATTTATGCGGATAAGATCATCTGATCGTTATTTTTTTTTAAGCCGAAAAACAATAATCGTAAATCAGGAGCTTTCTCGTTCTATAAAAACCGATTTTTTGATGCCAATTGTTCATAAAAATGGTTTGGAGCACTATTGACTCTGAGACTACTTAAAATCGATGTCAACAAGCCAACAACCAATCACATTATGCCTTTCAAGCTCAAAGTAATCAATTGTGTGATATCATATTCTAGAAATGATTTCGCACTTGTAGAGCAAAAAAAAAAAAATAAACTAATTAAATCAATTTGAATTTTTTCAAGTCCTCAAACTGGTTGCTGTCTATTTCAATTGTGAAATGATTTTTCAGGAGTATCATAGATAGATAAAAATAGATAAATAATAAAAGGATGCTTCTTTGAATATATCAATACAGCAAATGACATCTTTATAAGAACTTTAAGTAGGTTCACCTTCACATATGGATAAACTATACATTCAAATTAGGCTGGACCAAATAGACAATATTCAGTTAGAAAATGTTGTTATTCAATTATTATGAAAATCTTCTTACAATTTAAATCTAAATGAAAGTTCTACTAAGTTCTAAGCTACTTGTTCACTAGTAGATTTCAGACGTTTGTGTTGGCATCTATTTCACAATCTGAACACTATGGATTTAGTATGCTTAGACTTCAGCAAGCGAAATCCTTAACAGAAGAAACTCACTTAGGCAACTACTACGTACTCAACATATTTATATTGTAATTGATTAAAAACAAGAGGATAAGGAGTATAAAATCTTAAGTTTTATTTTAATTAAAAATCAATAATTATAACTTAATTTCATGTGATGTAAATTTCAATTGATTTTATCTAGAAACATGTGTCATAAAACTTGAAATCATGAAATCATTCAGTGCAAATCAAATTTTCAAACACAAAACAAAAAATTTTAAATTCTATTGTAGTTTATAGTTTGGTTTAATGGAAATTACACACTACTTTTTAGAAATTTAACTTTGATTCGATCAAAACGATCTTCTGAAAACTAAATTCGAATGGATAGATCAAGTGAATGTGGTTTTATTCTGTCCAATTGAAATTACGAATGCTTACAAAAAAATACACAAATAATCAATTTCATGATATCTATTCGAAACAAGAAATTGAAATTGAGAGAATGACAAAAGCCATTAAAAAAACTCGACATATGATACAATATTTGAATAGACAAATAAATAAATTGAAATCCAATTGTGAACATTCAAAATATTATCGAAGTGATGAAAAATGATGGCAATGAGTACAAGAGAGAATGTCTCAAAAACTGTTCATAAGGATATAATGACAGAAATTCTGAACGGCATTGGCCGCAGTGAAAAGTAAATTTGATACAGGACTGATAAAAAAAAACCTAATAAAACTTATTCAGATTTGAAATCATTGAACAAAATGAAATCAAGTCCTCACTTAGAAACTGAAATAAGAAACAAG
Organism: Amiota albilabris; assembly: GCA_037040105.1. Classification (NCBI taxonomy): domain Eukaryota; kingdom Metazoa; phylum Arthropoda; class Insecta; order Diptera; family Drosophilidae; genus Amiota; species Amiota albilabris. The sequence goes on from JBANCV010000316.1 coordinate 40,365, forward strand.
AGACCAGAGAAAGATTTACATATGAAAAATTGAAATGAAATCATTGTCTCAACTCAGTTTAATGTTAAAATGAATAATAAAAAACCCAAGGAAAATATGAAATTATTATTAAATCAAAGCAAAGCAAAACCCAAGGGTTTCGAATCTTTGAGAAAACCATCTAAAGAAATAAAGCCTATAATAAAGAAACGTATTGATCGAAGAGAACATAAATAAAGGCATCTAAATAATGTCACACTAACCAAGTTATTTACTCATACACACTGCTGCTGGAAACAACTTCCGAGTAATGTTTATGAGTAACTACCATAAGGTAAGCTACTTAGTCAGTCATTGTAAATATATGATTTAAGTTCACATTGTGACCCAGAATCGAAAAAGAGTCACACAAGCATAGTCACATCCATAATCAACGTAATAATGCCAGACTTAGGATTAACTGCGTAGTTACAACTTTATTGCATCTGAAATCTTCACAAAGCATTGCCAAATTCTTTGAAATTCGCTCAAAGTTATATCAAATGTATGTGTGGTTAATAAATTATGTAGTGTATGAGTGTTGAAAATACTGCAACTATTGTTTATCTATGGAAGTTATTCAATATCTTATCAGCATGCTAGACTATTTCGAATACATCTTACTTTTGTTTATTTCGAATGATTAAATTTAATTGACAGAATAGAAAAACACAAGCAATAAACTGGAACAATTCAAATGCGTGCAAACATTTGTAACACTAGCATGCCAATAAACAGATCCACAATGCATCTAAGATTTGATATAATAGGAATGTCTATGAATTTTAGCCAATGTAATCCATCTGATATTCGGAAAACAAACACCTGGTGAATCTTTTGAGAGAATCATGCTGATTGTGGTTTATTATCCAATTCAATTGAATTTCAAGTTCTATCGATTAATATATTTACATATATGCATACAGATCAACTGTGCTGAACTGTGTATCATATACGGTTTAGGTACACTGCTTGCCACTAGATCTAGTTTAATCTGAGGTCTAGCAGCCCTTGGAACAATGTCTATCTTTACTTTTGCGTTCAATATTTCTGTTTTCATTATAGAACTATTGATATTGATTTTACTGTGACTTCAAGAAGTCTACAATGCACACCATGACCATGGTAACCTTAGAAATTGAGAATCAATAGTGCATGCACCGTTAAAATATTCATTGAAATTTATATAAACTATTCTATTAAATATGAATTTGTTGAGTTCATGCGTTTCAGTTGAGTTTATTCCATGCCATTGATTACAATTTAAACATGGATGACTTTAAAAAGGATTAGGTAAATATTATCTAAGTGGAACGAATATCTCTGAAATACATTCAAATGTGTTTGAGTTTCAATATCTGATTTTATTATGATTGTGTGTTTTAACATATTTTTTCGCTTGGCTATGACAAGTGAATTGTGACTTTCTTTCATTCTTTTTAATGGTGGTGAGGGTAATTCGATAAATCTAATTTTGTGATGACGCAAAACTTTGAAAATTAACTACAAACAGAACCAAAAAAAAAAAAAAAAAAAACAAAAGAAAAAACGAAATGAAATGAAGTTAAATTGAACAAAACAACTATACATACAACCAAGGCAAATCAAAAGTTTTTGGGGCCACAGCTGCTTTAATTTATGACTTTGCATGTATGTGTGAATATGTTTATGCATGTATGTAAAAGTGTTTGTGTATATGCGAGTGTAAATGTGTAGCAAAATAGTTTTTCCCCAAAAGACAATTATTTTTGTTATGCAACGGTGCAGAGTAAGCAAAAATTTCGAAAAAAAAAAAAATAATAAAAAAAAAATGAAACAATGAAAACAGTTGAAGATACTTTTCATTGGTTTTGTTGTTGGAATTACAAAAGAATTGCAAAAGTTTTGTACATATTTAAATCAACAACAACAACAACAACAAAGAAGTCAAATGACAAAAGAACAAGACATATACATAAGTACATATGTATGTATGTTATTATCCTAACATCAATCTATCAATCTATCTATCTATCCATCTATCCTTAGCAATATTATCAAGCAAGAGAAATTATAATGAAATCCATTTTTTGATTGCTGATCACATCTGGAATCAGATCAACTTAAATTGCATAAAATTGGGTCATAAACTCAATCATATGTCAGTATGTTTGTATGTAAGTATGAATGAATAAAGAATATTATGAGAATCTGCCTTGAATCAAATGTTAAGGAACAGTAACGGCAATAGCAACAGCAACAGCAACAACAACAGCAAGAGAAACATCATTGTAGACCCCCTCGAGGTAAATGCTCAAATGGTTTTTCGTTTTTAGTTTTACTATTTGATTTTAGTTGGGCTTCAAGTGAATTTGACTTTGAATTTGCATGACATGCACCATTTGGGAATAGTTAATAATCTGCAAAATTCCATATAAAACTGCAGTCGCCACGGCATGTGGCATGTAGCATGTATCATGCATACGTCATCATCTTCATCATCAGATCTAACGATATCAAGCGAATGACCTCCAAATGTTCAAAACGTTTGTGGTGCATCGTGCAGATGTGTGCAAATTTCAACAAACTGAAAAGAAAAAATAAATAAATAAAAGAATGCGGCCTTTCTTCCTTCTTTTACTTTTTTTTATTCTTCCCTTTACGTTTGGTTTATACCCTACACTCACATACTCATACACATCAATTTAATCAACCAATTGATTTTCATATTTTGTAAGATACTTCAGAGTTAATTGATGCATTAATGGAATAGATAAAAACAAACATCTTCCAACTATGTATCTTGTCTTGTTAGTTATGAAGATATTTTAATGAAATTTTACATAGAGGATAGGATTGTTAAACAAAATTCGATCTTATGACAAAAGGTTATTACAATATTTAGTAAGAAAGTTCATATAGAAGATTCCTGTTATTTGCTTTCCTTAATTGGAATCTAGAATATAATTCCATAATAAAAACCCATCGAAGCTTACTAAATGCTATGATAAGAATCTTGAAGAAATGAAGAATATTTGGAGTTAAAATCATAATCGATTTATCTTTTTATCTTTTTCAGAATATCTAATACAATGGTAAACATTTTTAACATACTTATTAGCAATCTTATCCATTTATATAGATAGATTATAGATATAATCTTTTCTTACCACACATATCTTGGGTTTAGAATTAAGCATAATGAAATTTCTTTCGTACAATCAGTTATTTGAGAGATATAAAATATCCCAGATTTAGAGAACATAAACCGTTGCGGTGACTCCTACTAAGTTGGCAGTTATATTCATTGGAGACAAGAAAATTAGAATTTTTATTTATTTATTAGATAGAGATTGTGTAATATAAGATACTACACCAGAAATATCTGACTCATATTGGAATTAATATAGAAATTAGAATCGTACATATTACTTGATTCTTGGATTAATGTCTATACATTCGGTATAATTGTTTCAGAATTTTCTTTTCTCATTTCTAAGATAATTTATAGAAGGTATGAATAGGTAAATACATAGGGATATGTGCATATATCTTTGGCATTGATTGTAGAACTTTTAAAGTATTGAATATGTATGAATGAATATGAAAATGATCTGTTGATCTCAGAGATTGGATTTATATGGTTTGATTTCATTTTCAATCCATTTCTTTCAAATGAATGAAGCTACACTACATACGTATATACATGATATTATATTTATTAAAAGTTGTTAATTCATTTATTCTCAACTATGATGTGAAAGGTATACATATTCACACTTGTTATACACTTCACGCAGTGCATAGTATTATAAGCTTGAAAGCCTGTCCGTCCGTCCGTCTGTCTGTCCGTCCGTCTGTTTGTCTGTCTGTCTGTCTGCATGGAAGTCCATCAGATTTTGAGTTAAAGAGTTGAAATTGAATTGCACGAAGTTTTCTTTTTTACGCATACGCAGCACATTTCTCGGAATCAGTCGTATCGAGCCACTAGGAGGGGTACTTCATATATAAGCACCTTACTCAAAGTCATGTTCTTATTTGAAATTTTTGTTTTGGTAATATCAAACTGGAATTTAAATGCTGGAAGTGTTTGACGCATATTCATAATCCACTAAAATTTCAAGACCCTCGGACTATCAGGAGGGGTACATCTCATATAAAACCACCCAGTCAAATTTTTCTTTTTTATTTTATCATCTTGAAATTTGAAATTTAATGAGGTTTTTGATTCATATTCATCAACGATGTAAATTTCAAGATCCTAGGATTACTGGAACGCATAGCTCACATACAAAAATGTTGGGATGATTGAAGGGTATTGCATCTTCGTTATAGTCGAAGATACCATTTTTTTCTGGTTTTTCTTCTATTCTTTCAAAGAAATTACTTATTTATGCATTTGCTGCTTTATGCTGCTATTTCTGCTGCTGTTATTGCTACTGCTGCTATGCCGCTGTGAGCTGTGTTCAAGACGATTGGATCGGATTGGATGGGATTGGATATGGTGAATGCGGGGCCAAACTAATTAAAAACGAACAGTAAAACAATCTTCAACTTGTTTTTTAGTAGAATTTTCTTAAAGATGCCGTTCTTCTTTTTTTTCTGAAACCACAATGAATTGCAATTTATGTAAGTTGCACAAACAAACACTCAAACTTAAAAAATAAAACAAAAAAGAAATGTTATGAGAAACACTAAGGAAAAATTATGAAAAGCCACAAAGAAAATGTAAAAGTGAAAAACCAAATTCAAAATCTGGAAAAACTAACAATTTAATATGAAAGAAAAATTAAAAAGCACAGGAGGTCGTATAAAGTTTTCAACAAAACCTCGACCTTGACTGACAAAAGTAAAAATTGTTGAATTTGTTGCTACTAGCAGAAGCGGGTGTTTGCATTATATTGGGTTCATCACTTGGATTGGGATGGGTTGGGTTGGGTTGGAGTGGGATGGAATGGAATGGAATGGATTCAATTGAATTGGATTGGGTTAGCTAGGGTCAAAGGGTGTAAAGCAAAAATAATAGAAAAAGCTTACGACTCTGACAAGGCTTTGCTTGACAACAAAAGAGAAGAAGTTGCCACAAATCGAATTAGTATACATACATATATGAATGAACCTTACATATATGGTTGAAATTGCCTTTCTGCATGACACTGACGATGATGATGATGATGATGACGATGTTGATGAGGACGATGGTAATGGTGATGACGATGACGTAGCACACTCTACAGTGGGCTTTTCAAAAACTTTCATACACCATTGCCAAATTAAGAAGGAGGAAGATGAATAACAATAAGCAAAATTGGTAGTCGAGTAAAGGAAGGCATAAGAAAAATACCAAAATGGTGGCACCGGAAGTCGTTGAGTACTCGACACGTCTGACAGGATACATTTTGCGGCTAAAATGGCTGCACTAACAAAAAAATACCAAAAGTAAAATAAAAGAAACCCAACCAAACACAAACAGAAAACGCTTTCCTTTCTCGTTGTTTGTTTAAGCCTACAAGGTCACTTTCAATATGAAGTATATTTCAAATTATCGCTATCCTTCTAATAATAATAACAATAATGATAATCGCATTGAATGTATTTAGTGGTACAAGTACGAGTATAATAAATGTTCAATAATAAAAGGATAATCTAAAAATACATCAACATCAAATCAACATAAGTGGGATGTCCTTCAAAATGCATTTGCCCTTAAATAGTGTCCAGTCACGTGATTTTTCTACCATATTCAGTGTTCAGCGTTCAGTGTTCAGTTGCCATTAAATCAAAATGCATATCAATAAATAATTCAAGATTGTTGTATTGTAGTTGGTTCTTTGTACTTTCGAAATGCAAATATATAAAATATCATATGGCGTTATTTGTGGGTGTTTGTGGGCACAGCCCACAGCCCACAACCTACAATTCACACACACACACACACACACACACACACACAATTCACAGCCCACTGCATGACCTCGTAGGACATAAATGAAAGAAGTTGGTCGGTCAACTGTGTTGGTTGCTTATCGCATTTGAAGATCGCTTAAGGCCATGTTACGAAATTATTGGACATGGCATGGATACACAGATATAATACTCAGATACACACACACTTACACAAACACATACAAAAACTCAAGCTTACAAATTACGCGCGTCATGCGCTTTATAATATAACAAAAAAATTATAATAATAATAAGAAGAACATGGCGCGTGTGAAACACGTTCAAAATGAACGTCAATGAACAGAAGTTCGGATGAGTAAGTCAGGAGTCAGTTTAGAGCAGTCCCAGAGAAGTTACTGATGGCTGCTAGTACTGTTTGTTGTACGAAGAGGTCATGAAGTGTTTTAGTGTTGGGGCAGGAAACTGGTAACTAACTTTATGTCGTTGTCGCTTGATTTGCGTGTTCAAGCAAAAATGGAGCAACGACAAATGAACTCCATTTTGCACACAGAAAAACCAAATACGAATACGATAAATGTGGAAAAGCTCGCTCAAATTGAGAGAGGAAAAGGAAATCGTGTTGTTGCCAATTAACTGTAAATGCAGAATAATTTTCATTTGCTTCACATTCGCTTGATTTCCTTTTTGTTGTGTTGTGTTGTGTTGCCATTTCCTTTTATTTTTTTTTTTTTTGATTTTTTTCATAGTTTTGCTCTTCACTCCTTCAATTTTGTTTTTGTGTGGTTATTATTTTTATAAAATTTTCTTGTTTTTGTATTCATATTTTCCTTTTTCCATCTTCTGTGTATGTGTGAGGTAAGCGAGTGTATGTGTGTGTGTGTGTGTGTGTGTGTG
>JBANCV010000317.1:0-40158 GCA_037040105.1 Amiota albilabris
GCCGTTTACATTGTTAGTGTTAAAAACCGTGGTCATGTTGTGTCGTTAAAATTTGAATCCTTTTAAGACTCCAAACAATATACGTTAGTGAAAGTACAAATCGTGCGATACGTGAATATATAATATTCTGGGGAAAACCCGAGTCAGTGCATCTGTATCAAGTTTCAATTGATTTACAAAAAAATTGCAAAAAAAAAACCGAAGTTTACACTAAACGCGAACAAGAAAAAAAATTTATTTATTTGACATTGCACATGCCGGTATTTTAAATAAAATTCAAAATAGAAGAGGACAGATTTTTTTTTTCGACGACAGAGAGAACCAGAACGTCCGGGATGTATAGCTGGTGTGGATAAGAACTTAGCTGGAAAATAAGAGAGATTGCGACAGACAAATTTAAAGGAAGAGAAGCGAATATTAGAACATTTGTCATTTACTGCTGATTCGGTTACTTCGCATTATCATTTGCCAACCAAATCCGATACGTCTGCTGGCTGTTGCTTATCATATAGTTTTAATTTTGAAAACTTAGAAAATCCTATTTCTACTGTACCTACGGCGACAACATCTCAATCTATTAACGCTAAAAGGACGAGAAAAAAATATTTATACTCCCATGTTAGTTGCAACTTTAGACAGATTTCTATTAGGCATAAGAGACTCTGTTTACATAGTTCATGCTATAATGGATTCATTGCAGTATAATATTGATGCATTTGATGTAAGTAAATATGAAAATCCACGCTGTTGTCGAGAAATTGTTGGATAAAATTTTCCATATAAAGCATAGGAACATATCTTAAAATCAATGAAGTCGTCTTTGTCACAAAACCCTTTTTAATAAAAACGATTTTGAGATTTCATATCAATTTAGGGAATGTCTGTTTAATATTCCAAGTAGATTCGTTCGTAAACAACCAACTATCCAACTGAATTTTTGATCTCATTGGATCTGCATGGTATGCCACTGCAAAATTTACAACTGAAGGTTGGCTCGGTTATCATCATGCTTCGAAATCTTAATCAGGAAAAAATTCAAAGGTGACAGAGAATTCCAATGATCCCAACCGATTTGCCATAATCCGGAAAACAAAACAAAAAATTTCGTATATCACAAAGAGCTTCAATGAAGGGATAGCTGTACAAACTTCGCCGGGTCTACTAGTATCAACATATAATCAAATCTTAGAATTTAATATTAATTTAATTTATTATTTCATGCAAAAATTACATGGGCTACTTCACAACAATTTGTCCCTTCTAAATCCACTTCACATAAATGTAGTCGCTGGCCGAGCGTGCTAAAATCTCGGTTGCACAGTATGCGTACGTGAGATCTACAAGATTTGATTCCAGTTCAGTGCCATTCAGTTTTTTTTTATTTCTCCAAGTCCTCTATATTTCTTTAAGTCTTATATTCTTTTACATTCGGGCGGGACAACGTTACTGACAAATGAGCAAAGTTTTTTGAATGCAAAACATTGCATTTTGCCATTTATTTATTTTATTTATGATTTCAGACTGATCCTTAGAAAACTTTGTGTCAAACAAGAGTAAGAAATTATTCTTACGTCTAAATATCGAAGACAGTTTCCTATAGGGAAGCGTTTCTTTGTGGAAAGAAAATGTGGTCGACTTGAAATCGAAAAAAAAAAATTTCTCATCAAATTTGGGACACCCTAACATACAGATGTATTTATGTATATAGTAGAGACCTGCATGAATGCATTTAAGCCATGTATGGAAACGTTTTTAACTAGTAGATTACTCACAGATGTTACACATGTTCGAAGGACTTTCTGATGCCTTTTCAGAACTATTTAAGTGTACTAAACAACTCTAAAGCTACATAAATATTGTATGTATTTGATCAGGAACGCCCTGTTTGCTAAGAGCATGTGTATCTTAGGCAAAACACACGTATATTTTTTACCTTATTCTTATGTTTCTTATTTATTTCCATTAAATTCAATTTGTATTTGACAAATATTAGCGGCACATTTTTGCCATTTTTAGTTGGTTTGTTTGCTGATTGTATTGTGTCGTTCGATCCACACTGTTAAGTACACGAGTGACGCATATACATAATTCTATGCCGCTTTGGTTTTTAAATAATTTGAGAAATTTGACATTGATCCACTTTCGAATGTGTTTCAAGTTTAATGTGAACTTGTTTTTAATGTTCATACACAAATATTATTACTACTGTATTTACTTATTTGTCGTGTGGGAAAAGTTGAAGCGAAATGTTTTTGGAGGCCATAAACATGAGTTGAAGAAAAAATGTATTAGGACAGGAAAAGATATACTTTGCTCACAATGTTTTAAAAAAAATTGTAGTAGTCTTCGCAAATGACAGAAATACGCATAGATAGATAGATAGCCAGGTAAAGAGATATGTATGTTAGATGGAGAAATACTTATACAGACATATAAATAGACAGTTAGATAGATAGACAGATATAATAGATAGATAGTCAAATAAATAGATGGATAGTTAGATAAATACAGATACAGGTAAATAGATAGATAGACACAAAGATAAACAGATGCTCAATTTATGTTTTGGGTTGCAATGTAGAAACAGCAAAAGACGCAGAATATTTCACTTGGCGTATTACATTAGTAATATTTTTCAAAGATTTTTACTGAATTTGCTGATTTTTTTCCATATCACCGGGAACTGCAGATGCTCGTGACGTACCGCTGATAATCAATTAACGTACGCTTTCATTGGAATCTCCCACATCTGAATTATATCTGCCCAAACAGAATCCAATAATTTTATATAAAGTAGAAGGTTGTTATGGAGATAAAGTCTTGAAATATGCCCAAGATGCCCTCAGATCTTAATGATATGTTGCACTCAAAATCCAACCTAATAGGTCGACAGCAATAAGGTCTGGTGGTACCCAAGCAAAAAACCACGATGGAAAACAGAAAAGAGAAGAAACTGGGCTGCTTGGGGATGGACCTCCAGTAACGGCAACTTTAATGGATGAGCTATCGGGCTCGCAGTCGTCGATGTTGGAGAATTGAAAAATTTTCCACAATGTTCACTATAGCGTTAACAATACACGCATGACGGCTATGGGAGAAATTCTCCTGCATTGACTGAATACTTAAAGGATGAGATGATAAAAGCCCTGCAGTGCTTTGCAACGGTAAGAGCTTTCTACCAGCTAGCAGTTATTGAATACCGCGACCTTGGTGAAGTCACGGACGCTGAGAATTTGAGAGCAGCCTGTCACCTGTGACCTGTAAATCAAGCAGAATACCTGAAGTGAGTGGGATCACTGAAAGTGGGTTGGTTGGTCATTTCGCAAGAATAATACACATGATTGTACGACGAATGATCACTTCCGTATGTACGAGCGAATTATGGTGTCTAATAAAGGTTATTGACCCTACCTATGAAGAAATGCTCAGGCGGTTCCGTAGGAAATTAATGGGATTTGAGGCGTTAGGAGACTTCTTTTTATTTTTGCGAATCCGACATAAATTGTGGCACGCCATAAGTAGATTGGGAAGATTTAAAAATACTTGTTCGCATAACAAAAAAAAAAATTTTAAATTAAAAAAAAAATTAAAATTAAAAAAAAAATGTTTCATTGCCTGTTAAAAGTTGGCAACAATGCCAACAAGTTTGCAACAATTTTCCAACACTACTTTAGAACTGAGTTTATGCTGAGTTTATGCTGAGTTCATGCAGAACTCAACCAAAATACAGAGTTCTGGACACTACAACAACAAAAAATTTCAATCATTTTCCCTGTTGCTATTGTCGTCAAAAAACAGAGTTCAGCTCTCTGTGAAAACACCATATCATATTCAAGATATGTTTAACAGAACACATGTGTCTCTCATCGGCAGTGTACTCACAAATTGTCATGCCGATCTGGAGGTACGGGATTCAGATATGGGGAACGGGTGCCAGGTCCCAACGAAGTAAAGTGGAAAAAGTACAGAACCACGCAATTCGCATAATCATGTCTGAACTCGTCGAAATCGTTCGACATGCCATAGCTTACTGCGTCCCAATTCAGCTGCGTTTCATACATGTGGCGGATGCATTTTACAGTCGGCTCTTCACCAAACGCTGATGAGATCATTGATCTGGCGACATCAGATCTTGAGCAATGCAGGAAGACATGTTCTTCATTTTCGTTTTCGCCTATGCAAGTCAGACAAAAGTTATCATGATCATATCCCTGCCTATGCAGATATTCCTTAAAGCATCCATGGCCGCTCAGGAACTCTGCAAGATAATGGTTGACCACGCTGTACTTCCTGCCGATCCATTCTTCAACGTATTTAATAAGCCTATGGGTCCACCTGCCTTTATCAGAACTCTGCTTCTCCGCTGCCACTCCACCACTAAGAGATCTTTCTTCTTGTTTTCTCACCTCTCTAGTGCTCCACCGCATCACTGGACACCGTTCGCAATGCAGTACAGACACGAATGGCACATGATCTGTAGACTACATTCATTTCTCTCTTACGCTTTCGTGGTCATCGACAGTTCGGCATCAGCCTGATAGGGCACCTGCTGCTTGAACGTCATCTTTGAGTCCAAAGCAACACCCAAATATCTCAAAGATGGTTGCGACACAATCTCGAGGTCGCCCACCGTTACGCTAAGGTGTTCCCTCAATCTACGTTTGCTGACAAGCAGAACCTCTGTTTTATGTTCGCAAAGGCGCAGATCCTTTTGGCTTACCCAGACACCAACTCTCTTAACAGCCTCGTTGCAGACAAACCTAAGCTCATCGATGAACTAAGCCACCACCACAATCACCAAATCATCGGCAAATGCTATAACCCTTACATTGCTGGCCATTTCGACATTAAGGAAGCCATCATATAATGCATTCCAAAAGAAAGGGCCCAAGACAGATCCCTGTGGAACACCGCCTGAGATTCAACTACTACTCGGATCAGGTATGGTGGAACGTTAAATCCTCTAAGTGTTTGAAAGAACACAGTTTGAGTGGCATTTAATGTGGGTTTGTATGAGAGGTACCCTTGCTGGTAACCCTAGAATCATGAAATTTACATGGTTGATGGATAGAGAACAGAAACTAATAGTGTACAAACTTTAATTCAATAAGTCAAAAAACCAAAAACTTTTTCTAATAAGAACAGTAATTTAAATGGGGGTTTGTATGAGAGGTACCCCTCATTGTAGCCCTAGGATCATGAAATTTACATGGTTGGTGGATATAGAACAGAAACTCATAATGTAATAATTTTAGTTCGATCGAAGCAGAAATAAAAAAGTTTTTCTAATTAGAACACTAATTTGACCTTGCGGTTTGTATGGGGGTACCGATTCGGCTCGTTCCGACAAATGATTTGTCCGATTTAAAAATAGAATATATAAAATTTCAGCTCACTAGTTCAAAATTGAGGGACTAGTTCGCGTACAGACGGGCATGGCTTAATCAACACGTCTCATCGAGCTGATCACAATTATATAAACTTTGTGAGGTCTGCGATGTCTCCTTCTGTGTGTTACAAGCTTCCTTACAAACTTGTAATACTATTCACTCCCATGAAGAGTATATAACTGTATATATGTTTTTCAATCCATGTCCTCGGCACCGCAATCTTGAACACATCTGGGAAACGGTAATATTGGGCAATAAAATTGTTTGTCTATTAGTTGCCCATGCATTTTTATTTTATGTAAGTAATTCTGCGAATATTTTTGCTAATCTCTTTGTTCTTTGTTTAGTTTGTTGGACCATACCATAATGAACCGACCATTAAACAAAGGAACACACATACACACATGTATATGCATGTATGCATGCGTATGATATATGAAAATAAATTGGCACACTTTCATGTTTTGACAAAAATAAAAACAAAAATAATAATAATAATAATAATAACATCATATAAACAACGACGCCATAAACAAGAACGCAGTAAAGAATAATAAAAGAGAGAGCGTGCTGCTGCTGCTGCTTATTGTTGCTTCTTCATTAAGCACGGTTTCGTTATCCACCAGCAGATTGCTTTCTTTTATTTTCTCTTTGTTAGAAATTCTCTTTCAAAATATTATCACAAAGCAACATGGAAAGAGAGAGAGAGAGAGAGAGAGAGAGAGAGAGAAAGAGAGTAACTCGTGTGTTGGCGCGCATTTCGGTTAGTGTCGCTTCTTCTATGCGGTTGTTGTTTGTTTGTGTTTTTAGTAAAACTGTTGCTCTTCTAGTATCAGTCGTTTCTTTGTTCACTTTCGTGGTCTTCACTTCACTACAGTTCAGTACAGTTGGAGTGAAAGGTATTATTGATTTGCTTAGGTGTTTTGTAAAGCAACAAGTTATACACAAAATGTTAATTGCTGAAAAAATCATCGAAACGAATTCGTGGAGAAAATACTATTTTTCATATATGCGATCAATTCAGAAAAAAGTCCTGGAATGAAAATTGGTTAGATATGTACATATTTGATAGCTAAAATCACAAAAAAAAAAATTATGTACATATATGTTTGGAGGGAATTTTGTTGTGGAGAAGTCTAATCAAAGGCTATGAAACAACAGTGTGATATAGAAGTTTAGTCTAGAGATCGAAAGATCGATTGAATTCAATGCAAACTGTAATCCTATTTAAAATAACATGAGTGTATTAATAATATAAAATGAGTGTATTAATAAAATTTAGTAGTGGTAGTAGTTAAACTAAAAATTGTCGTGCCTGGAAACATGTATGATCGCATGCGAAGAGAGAGCTTTCAATCTGCAATCACACACACACACACATTTGTTGTTGGGTATCCCGTTGCTTGGAATTTAAGAGAGTGGCACAATTTCTATACAATATTATATGCTTTTACTATTCTACATGAAGGGTATTGGATACTCGGTGAAAACCAAGTGATTGGTTATGTTTCTGTTTCGTTTTGTTTCAGTCTATACTGTTCATTCATGTTCTGTATGCTCAGCTCGTTCGTTCGTTTGTTTGTTTGCGCGAAGACGCAAACGAAGACAACAGAATTTCACAAAATTGAAATCGTTTGGCTCAGTTCAGACAACCAGCCTCAGAAAGAATCAGAATCAGTTGCTTCGCTCAGTTCGTCAGACAAATAGAGACATTCATAATTCATAGTCAGATAAATCACAGTCAAAATTGAAATCACAGAATCACTTGTCTCCGTCGTCATCCAAACTAATAGTAGTTTCACAAATGAAATCCGCCAGACAGACTAACAATTAGTCAATCAATAGTACAATATTTTGTTTTGTACTGTCTGCTTCTTCTGTTTGCCTAGCTGTTCTTGGAAATTGAATTCAATATTAATTGTTTCTATTTTGTTTGAGTGAGATTTAATTGAATTATTTTTGTGTTATAAACGTTTAAATATGAAAAGGAAAATATGAACACATAAGTATTTAAATACATAAATGTGAATATGAATGAAATTTAGTTGTTGCGAGTGAATCGTTAGAAGAGAAGAAGAAAGGGAAATCGCGAAAACGAAACTTTTTTAAAAAACATACACAAAACAAATTTCGAAAGAATAGTAAAAACGAAAACGTTTCATTACCAAATCGTTGCAATTCTGCATTTGTTTCTACAAATTAATATATACAACGATCGCATTGTTGTTATTGTTGTTATTATATGTACATCTGTAATAAAAAACAAAAGAGTCTGGAACACAAGTATGCTGCATGCTGCTTGTAGAGTAAATAAATTTCCAATGAAAAGTGCGTTTTAATCTTTGAAAGTGAAAGAAAAAAAAAACTGCAGTTGAATCATTTGAACTGAAGTGAACACAAATATTTTTTTTGTGGTTTTTATTTTTATTTTTGTTTTGGTTTTGTTTTTTGTATAAGACAAAATACAAATTTTTGGTTATTTTCTTGGTGTGTGTGTGTGAGTGTGTGCTTTTGTTGTATTCGAATTTTATTGGAAAGAAATTACACACATAAGTAATATGATTAATATTTTTCAAAAACAACAACAACAACAAATCCAATCACAAGAAACACAACTGCGGCAATTCATATTGAATCCATCGATTTACTATATTGAAGGAAAAGAAGATTCGCAGAAACACCAAGAACAACAACAACAGCTGAGAACAACAATTTATAACATTGTGAACGTCACATAGCTGCCTGGTCGATATACATATATGTATCAATGAAGAAGAAGTTGCTTCAAAATACCAGCAACAATCAACAGCAACAACAACAACAACAACAACAACAGAAATAAAGATCACAACGATGTCGTCAAATGGAGCTGGAGCAGCAGAAACAGTAGTAGAAGTTGTAGAATCTGCATGGCTGATGCAACATCCACAGCAGTATCAGCAACAGCAGAAGCAACAACAACAAAATGATACAGTAGTAGCTCTTCTGTACATGTTGCAATCGAACAAAGCTTACAAACCTATAAATCTTGATTACGAACAGCAACTGCAACATCAACTTGGACCAAGGCGATTGCAACGTCCACGCCAACGACATCAGCAGCAACAAGTTCAATTGAAACAAATTTGTTATCAAGAAGCGCGGCCACACTTTTATAGCAATAACAACTATTGTAATGGAATGTCGTCATCACATTATCAAGAACCACAATCGCAGCAGCACCAGCAGCAGATAATTCGAAATTATGCCAAAAATTATAAGATCATAAGCGGTTGCAGCACAGAAGCAGAAACAGAGGCAGCGAAGACAAGTAAGTACATAAGAAATGCATATAAACATTGTTGGCATACCATGAATGTTATGTATAAGCAATACGCCACAGATGTTGCTGGGTTGTGTTGTGATTACTTGCAAAAGTTTTGTTGAAAAATTTGTTTAAATGTTGATAATGGGGATGTTGAGAAAGAAAGAGAGACGACCCAATATGCTTAGCCTTGAACCACGCACCGTAAGCAAAGTGAAAATGTTTTTTGTGTGGGTATAGAAACAATTGCAATAAACGAGCATAGCAAGTACGAGAAGAAGAACAACAAAAAATGACAACAATTGTATTAAGTTCAGAGGCGGCGTTAAGGCATGATATTGAACTTCTGTAATGAAACGTCGACGTTTCATTTCGAGGTTAAGCGTAGCGACCTGAACTTAATTGAACTGAACTGAAGTAGCATCGATCATCACATGCACGCATTTATTTTGTTGTCTGTGTAGGTCATTATGGTTTCGATAGTGGATGCTGGGGTACACGAACTGAAATTGTTTATTGTACTTACATATACATACATACTAGAAGCGAACAAAATAAAGTTCGTACATACAACATATTATATACATATGTATGTAAGTAGATGATGGAATGAATAATAGTGAGAGAGATGTATGTCAGTGATGTTCTTGATTGCGCATTTTGTTTCAGATAACTGTTTCTTCTTGTATTTGTTGTTAAATATCTAAACATAGACAAACGTCGTCATCATCATTATAGTATGAAAATTGGCAAAAACACAATAAAAAAAAAATAAAACAAGACAAAGAAATTACCAAGAAATTTATTCATTCTAATATTTGTCACGAAACATAAACGAACGAGACAGAGAGAGAGAGAAAAATACAAAATGTAAAAAACACAAGAAATCTAACTAAATAAAAGGAATTAAATTAAAAAAAAAAAAAATATATAAAATAAAAAATTCCCAAAAAAAAAAAAAAAATATTTTAAAAGATATTGCAAATAAAATACAATCAAACAAACAATCTCACACATGTATGCATTCATTCATTGTATTTGTGAATCTGCTTGTGGGTGTGTGTGTGTGTGTGTTTGAGTGCGTATGTGTAAGTTCAATGCACTTGGCGCGAAAAACTGCGACACGACCACGAAACAAGTGGAATTTTGAAAGCTTTCGCGCTCATTTGAGCTTTTTTTGTTTTAACTTTGCTTTCTTCTCACATACATGTATGTATGTACTTATGTTATTTTCACTTTTTTTTTTTTTTTTTTGATTCTTTTGCTATTAAAAGCCATTGACCAGCTAGAAATTGCCTCTCTTGTTTGTTGCCTCTTAAGAAATTATCAAACAAATAAAGAAAAATACCCAACAAGACAGAAAACATTTGAATAAACAACTACTGTACGCCCTCGCTTAAAGCAACTTTGTAATGAAAATATGAGCAAGTTGCGAAAATCGAGGTTGTTGCAAAAACTGCAATTAATAATTAAATAAATGCCCTTTCTAAACACTTCAATTTCAATATGTAAAAGATTTCCAGAATAATAATTTTGTTGTATATATGTAAAACAATATGTTAAAGAACTGTGATACCTTGGACTGTGTTTTCTTGCAATTTATATGGATACTACACTGCTGTCTATGGATGGCAATCCCGGAATCCTGTCCCTTTTTCAATTCCCTAAAATCTCGGGATTAGTCGTTGCGAATCCCGGGATATATTTCAAAACATTCTTCCACCCAAAATTTGCAATTCCATCACCATCATTATAATTACCTTTCAACAATTCAATCAGGCGGAAAGGTGCTTCCCGTCGGCAGGCTATAATGCCAACAAACTTAGATCTCGGTTGGAAGACAACATCTTAAATGCCTAAGTTTTTATAAGATCTTATTTTATCTGTATTCTTTCACCTCAAAAGTAATACCTGAATATATTTTTTTAACTCCATGTGAATTACTTTAATTATGTTTAGTTGATCTCTTACGTATTTGTGATGCGTAAACAAAGTTCATTTTACTATTTGTTCATTTTGTTATGTTTACATTTTAGTTATACTTATTTACAATATATGTATGAACTGTAGTAATTGAATTTTTGAAAAGAAAAAATATAATATTTTTTTGAAAATATTTTCCGTCTGGATATCTGTCTGAAATCCCTGGATTAAATCCCGAAATCCCAGCATTCACTATATCTCCGAAAATTGCCATTCCTACTGCAGTGTATCGAAGTTCTTGAACTTTTAAAATATCTATTGCTGGAAGACAATTTTGTTTAGCCCATTTAATGCAAGTGTTAAAACACTTAATTGCAGTGTTGGGTTTAATTGCCGATGAAGCCTGAACAATAGCAAGACAATGGCTATTTAATTGACAGATGAGTTATGGCCTGAATAAAATTTGCAGGGTTATGTTTGAGAAACGGAGCATACGTCCTCTTTTACGTCCGTGCACTCAAAAGTCATCAAGGTGTTACGTTTGAGCCTCCTGGAGGTGTTTATGCCAAGAGCAGATTCTAATTGACATGCGTTTTTAGTCGATCATTACATATATAGGTATATAGTGAATATTGATGTGTCACGGACTGAGAGGATTCTTAATTACCAAGGTGCTCAAGCTCTCCAGAAGCTAGATATAATTTGACCTGAAACAAATTTTTTCTCTTTGATTGATTATGTTTTATTTTATTACTATCCAAATATATCCCTTTTCATTCAAAACATCCAATGCTTTTTGAACGTTTTTCCATGCAGATAAGTTTTTTTAAAACTGCCCGGTGATATATTTTCAATTCTTTAGAAAAAAAACAAAGTTCAGTGTTCCAAATATTCACGATTTGATTTATAAAAAATCTGAAGCCGTACTTTTTACAAACTCTGTGTCAATGTCAGTGACTATGGATCAAATAAAAAGAAAAGAATGGTCCCGAAAAAAATGGGACTTATGAACGTACTGTATTCTCAAGTATATATATAATGTGATTTCTGATATTTTACGGTTGCATGCGTGGATTTTTGTTTTAACTTTTGACACCATTATATACATATAATTAATATAAATGAAATTGAACGTATAATTATAAGTATTTTACAATCAAGTACATCAATAAATGACTTATCAAAAGCAAAGATTAATAATAATAATAATAATACAATATGACTAAAGAGTATGAATGCATGAAATACAAAAAAATTCCGTTTAAAAATAGCAGAAATAAATTGTTACAAAAAAAAAAAAAAAGGATTGTTGTGATTTTTGAGATATGTAAAAAAGATCGAAATAACCGGATAACTGAGTCTACGATGCAATGAATTTGGTTGTCCGGTTTAGCAAGTGTCCTGAATATCAAGTTCATACTGTATATACATATTGTATATATGCACTATAGGTATTTTCCTTGAATTTGTCATGAATTTAATTTTGGGAATTTTTTTTTTTTGCTTTGGGGTTTTTTTTCGTTTTAATATAAAATGGTATGATGAGATTATTGACTTTCCTAAGTTCAAACACAAAAATTGTATGCGATAGAACAGACAAGAAATTAAATTCACATACTTGTTATATCTATACTATATAGCATATTAATATAATACAAAAGGAGTGGTTGACTTTATTGTTTTGAATCGTTCTTATCTTATTGCGGCGCATGGCTTTAACAAAGAAATTTTTAAACATAATAAATAAACAAATGCAAACAAACTTTGTAGATTTTGTGAAATTCTATTAACCCAGTAGTGATGTAGGGAGGAGGGAGGATGTATGTCAGAGTCAGTCACCCTAAGGCTGTTTTGGAATTAAAATTTTTAAATTAAGTTCTACTGGAATATAATTCTCTTTTATGATAGACTCTTGTTTATTATAAAGTAATTTTGGTATAGAGGGACTCCTCACTTCTCTCTTTCTCCCTCCGTCCCTTTGTCACTTTCTGTTTTGTCAAAAACATTTTTCATTCTGCCAGCTTTCCAAGCCATCCGACCAAGACCTAATGTGAAATCTGCTGAACGTGTTTTGCCGAATTTTTGACCTACTTGAGTCATCATCATCATCATCATTATTAACCATTCATTGATATTCACGCTGGGTATAGGTATCATCACACATCGTTGTGATGTTTGTAACCAATGAAAAGTGTATGGGTAAATTGTTTTCCGTTCGTCCAAGTTTTGGGTTTCTATTCTAGCTTATACCGCCCATACTCGGTCGGAACAATAGGAGGCGCTTTATGTTCGGATCCCTATCCCATTAGCATTCGCATTATTCTCATCACAAGTAATAAAATCGGAGTCATCATTTAACCGATCATCAAAATACATTCAGGGAATTTTCGACAAGTAGATCAACTATTTCAGTCGAGTTATTGGGGGCGTAGCAGCATAAGAGGAATTAAATATATGTACGATGCTGTTTTTTTTTTTAATTCGAGTAGCAATTTGGTCCAGAGTTTGGTTAAGACTAATAATAATATGGATGATAGAATTAATTGGGTCTAGCCACTATGACAAGATCCTTCGTTCTTTCACCGATTCTTAAAATAAAGAAAGGTATAAAAACTTCAGTATACTTAAGTTTTGAACATTGCACGAACAAAATTCACTGTATAAATTTAATTAATTTCAATATTTTCGACTTTCATTGACTGCTACTTACTGTTTGGCGTAGGTCGTGCTTATCTCTTGTCATTTGCTTCCATTGTAGTTCATCTGTTTATACAATATATACAATACTATAATGATAAAGAGCAAGTTTACAGATTCATTACGTACAATATTATGGTGTTTTTGTGCTTTCATTTCATTTCATTTCATTTCATTTCGTTTCCATTGTGTAAACAGTCCCGGTTTCATTGAATTCATTGCTCGCAACAAGGTTGAAATTGCAAATTCATATGAACGAACTGTCGATAAAGGTCATTCCTTAACAAAATCCATATATCGTAAATTCTTAAGACTTTAGATTTTAACAATTAAATCTTAAAAGAAGGAAAAGATTGCATTTTATCATAAGTTTTGGTATTTCCAATGGCTATATGACATGACATTAGGGAATGAGAGCAGTAGCCATGTAGATAGGTAGATATGGGGGAGCTATTGTACGTACATAAGTATATGTAAAGAGCATTGAGGCAACTACATTTAATTAAGCTATCAATATGTTATAAATATGCACACACAGGAGTATACATTGTACATATAGTAGGCATCCCGCTTGCCCCGCAACCAAGTATCTCAATGTTGTGTTTGTGTTTATAAATTTTGAAATTCTTACAAGGAAGTGAAACATTTTATTATTATTCATTTCCGGCACTTGGTAAAATACAAAAATTAACAAATACAAAAATGAAACAACAATTTAATTTGTTTTATTTTATTTTATTTATTGGGAAAAATATTCTCACTTCTCATTAAAAAAAACAAAAACAAAAAAAAAAAAAATTAATCACATAAAATATAATAAAGATGCATCAATGTCGAAAAATAATTTAGGATCAGATATGTGGGATGCGTAGATGTGGAAATGAAAAATGTTTAAAAAGCTGTGAAGCTTGCAATTCTCAGAACTACTATATGTTAAACTACTCTACAGCGCAGAGATCCATTATCATATTGAATCCTCTTTCTTTATGTAAAATCGTTCCGAAATCAGAAGAGAGTCACCATGTTTCAATGATTCTAGTTTTTCACTTTTTGTGCTATTGATCTGAAATTTGGAACAATGAGAGTACAAAATGTAATACGGAATTGAGAAACGCTGCATTTTACAATATTTTTAGTCACTTTCGAAAAAGACTCATTAGTTTACGTACTGGAAGTCCTTTCGTATTTGTAACGAAACTATCCGCAACATTTAAAAAAAGTGATGTGTTGGTTTCAATATTGTGAAAATTAAATGCTACGGAAAGATGCTCAAGGCCTTTGATTTATTTTAATTAACTAAATTTCAAGATTAATGGGTAAAACATGTCTTTAATTAAATTTCAATAGATTTTTGAAAAACCCCCAAAAAAAAAAAAAAAAAACATTATGTTGACAAATATCCAAACTTATTTATTTTATTATTTATTTATTTATTTATTTATTATGAGGGCTCTTGATGTTCTTTTATAAGCTTTTTGTTTCTAAATAAAAGTATGGTCAAGTTTTTCATATTGATATCATAATAAAAAAATAATATTAAAAAGGGATGAAAGTGTTAAAATGTTGGCTTAAAGCCAGGGTATGCCTATGGATTGGAATGTTACATCGGTCAGTGTTCTGACCAAATAGTTGTTCTATGCCAAAAATTTGGTCCTTAACTACCGCCAGTTCGAGTTCCATGGTTAGCATGGGTATCCTGTCAATAGGCACAATGTCTTGTTCTTAAAGACTTGTACTCTCTTCTGTTGGGATTTAGCAGCGGTTCCCTATGTCTGGATGCTCATATCTCCATGCTGTGGCTAAGCTTATTTCCGAAAGAGAGAGTAAGCTTCTCCTGTTGATTAGCCAGTTAAGCCTGTTTATTTTGTTTCGGATATGCAACACAGATGTGATGTGCTGATCCAAGATGTTTTGAACGGATAACATTTGGCATAATAGAAATTTGAATTTGGGTGAAAGGTTTGCAAGTTTCGGTGAACCGGTAAATCGATGTTAATGTTTTATTGTATCTTATATTTTTCTTATGTATATTCTTATCAGATGCGGTCGTCATTGTTAGTTTAAATTTATCCTATATGTTTGTATGCTTATTGATTGTATTGTATTTATTCTTTTGTGTTTTTCTATCTTTTCAGGTAAGTGTTCTATGGTAATCTATTTGTCTATTTAAATATACACACATTGTTCTTATTATGTTACTTAAGTAAGGTAAGTAAAGATCAAAGATAAACATGTAAGCAATGAACTTTGGGTTTTCAATTTGCAATTTTAAAATATTTGTGATTATTTTAACTTAAGTAAAGAAACCAACAGCTTTAGTAGTCAATTTGTGTTTGAATCGAGTATCTTAAGTCGTTAATAATCTATTTAAATACAATAGTATATTTCTATCACTACTTACTAACGTCAATAAATTTTATATTGCTGATATTTCTTATTGATTATGATTAATGTTTAAATTTTAAAATATTCCATTTTTCATAATTCACTTTAAATATAATCCATTTTTTTTTTTTTTTTTTTTTGTTTATACTAGACAATAGTATAAATTCCCTATTAGATGAAAAGTAAATTGTAAGAAGAAGCTGTTAGCAATTTAGAAACAAGTAAAATCTAAATACTTAGCTCATTTTATTCAAATACGTAAATGCATATTAATAAATTCAATAAACAGGCTAAAGATCAGGGTCTAATATATACAGACAATTGAGATTCAGTTTAGATAAAAAAAAAAAAAAAAGTAAAAACGGGAATTAAATCAAATAAAAAACCAAGAGAGAACATTGACATTGGCTATACATTTGAATCAGTCATGAAGAATACAAACGACAATTGTTTGTATGGAGTATAAACTTATATAATCGGTTGTTCGGTCAAATTAATACACATGAATGTGCGGATGTACGTATATTGTGGAAAATTTCAAGTTTTATAGCCTAAAAATTTTGGAAGTTTTTTCTTATACCAAAACCCAAAAATTTTCAATCAGTTCGTAAGTTTATATGATATGGTTGTTCCGATCTGATTCGGCTTAAAAAATAGCCTAACAGATAGGATTGCTTGATTATCTCATCATCTTGATCAAGAGTTAGTCTAAACATCAGAAGGTTCGGCTATCGTGCAGCCTGTGGCAAACATATTAACTAATTTAATATACCATACTTTCTTTTTTATAATACTTCATGAAAGGTATTAAAATAAAAATAATAATGACAACAACAAATGGCGTTAAATTTATTAAGAATACAAAGCTTAAGAGTCATTAACACGATGTCGTCGAATGCCGGCTGACGATGACGGCGATGATGATGATGATGATGTTGTTGTTGAATGTTGAATGGAATGAAATGGGAATTATATACTTATCGTACATACATATGGTCTTCATACATATGTAATGGGGTAACGGGCGACGAGACAGGAAGTAAGGGATGCATTCGCATGCTTTCATTTTTAATATAAAAGACAACGCAATTTCATTGAACTTGAGTGTTGCTCTTTTTGCTTGTATGTATGTATTATTATTATTTACATACATATTATTTTTGTTGGATTCAGAACGTCGTAGTAAAAATACAGTAAAACCACATGCTTTGTCAATAATAACAGAACGAACATATAGTGCTTACCAAAATTATACGATACCAGAAAAATTGTCTCTTTTCTGTCTCGCCAAATCTATACTATTTATAATTAGAGAAAAATAAAAACACAGAATCAAAGAATACAAAATATATTGTGGGAAAAAAAAATGCCTGTTCTCAATTCAAATTTTTGAATAAAATAAATACTGTTATTTTTTCTTGACGATTGCAATCTTATCAATACTATATGACTGACACCCTGTTAAAAGTTCATCAACAAAAAGGCTATTCTTCTTAACTGCAAAAAGGAACGCAGCTGTCTAATGAAGAAAGGGACTGTTAATCTAAAGCATATAACAATCATGGCGGTCGTTTGTGAACTATCCAAGACTAGATACAAATTCACAAGAAACTAAAAAAGAAATGGGAATGTTTATAATTATTTTTTTTTACAATTTGAAAATGCTAATTGAGGAGAATGAAATAAATTTAATAAATTCATTATTCATTGGTTTCACAGTAGTAATGGTAGTTTTTGGGAGTCTTGTGAATCTTAGAGAATTCACTTTACCTGCGCGGGTCATTTCCTTATAAAAAAAAACACGGTTACGAAGTGATCCACTTGTTAACTTTCTGGAAGTACCTAAATGTTGGTTTCAACATTTCTACATAACTGCTTTGTTATGGGCAATTGTGTGTTTTTTTGTTTTTTTTTGTTTTTCTGGAAACAAGAAATTGTCCAAGATTATGTGTTTATTAACCTTCTAGAATTTTATAGCTGGTGGCGTAAGGCTTCTTCAAATTCAAGTAGGCTCAAATACGGTGCTTTTAGCAACAACTCTGTTGGCCTCAGATATTTTCTAAACACAGCAAAATGAATTTATTCCACTATGTAGTAGGTCATGTTCATTACTTTGGTGTATTTATTGCACTATTAGCTAACACAGATCTTAATCTTACAGGATCACAGATTTCCTGCATCTGCATATTCATTATCGCTAGAAGGTATCAGCAATATTGTTTAAATATTATTCTTGTTAATTTACAAAAACACATTGAAACTGGAGTTAAGATGGCACATCATTTGATATTGATTGAGATATGTTTTGTGTCATCTCCACACATGTTCTTCGAGATACTAATGTACTGCTCCTTACCACTATTTCTTGGCAACTGTAAGACTTGGTGTTTCTTATGAGTTGTGGGCAATCAGGTGTAGTCGATTAAATCAGTATTGATAAAGATTTGGTCAATCCTAAATAGTTCTAAAAGAATTTTTAGTTCTGTAATGAATTCAATTTGTAACAAATTATTTGGAAACCAATTGGGATTGGCTGTATAACTAACTAATATACCTATATCATTCTCACAATATTTTTTCACAAAAAAATCATCTTTTCAGACGAAAATGAGTTTAGATCAAATTGATTCCGAGGCTACTGGAGAGATTTTAACAATAAACCACTAATTTGTATGGCTTTAGAAAAATACTGTGAGAGAAACCATTTAATTGTTAATACAATGAAGACTCAAATACATAGTACATTTTGGGAATGGTGGTTGTAATTCATCAAATATAAATTTTACCTTCAGAAAGCAAAAAATTTACATTCTAAAGTATCTAGGTGTTATCATATATTCTCTTCCTGAAAAGTGGAAAAGAGGCGTGTGATGCTGCTGTAAAAAGTGGTAACAGTTGATTACAAACATTGTGTCTATGCAAAGCAGACTCATGGGTTGGGAAAGTCAAGATGTTCCATGCTGTTGCATCTTGTATGGAGCAGAAATATGGGGCGTAAAATACTCCGAACAGAATGTACATCATACATTTTTAAAATGTTATGGAAATACATAACGACAATTTTGCAAATGGGAACACACAGATTTCCAACAATTTCCTTATTGAGACTATTCCACTTGCATCGCCATACAAATGCAGAATCCGAATGTAAATCAATTTGAGAACATCGGCTTAACATAACATATGTGAGATGTGGAATTACCAAAGGACAAAGGCTGAAAAACTGGCCAAAAAACCCTTTAATCAATTCTTAAAAATCCAGGATGTGCTGAAATGTGTGCGCTCCAAGCGAACTGCACAATTTTGCGTGATTTAGATGACAAAATATTCCAATACCTTTTCCTTAAAAATAAATTCCAGATGAGTTCGGTGTTTGCGCAACTTTGTTTATTTAAAAAATTTGTTCTTAGATTATTCATATACATATTATACATACTTGAATTGCGTTTTATAAACTCTTAAGATGAACAACACTATTTTAGAGTTATATTAGTACAGCCATTTCTAGAAGAAAATAGGGAAAGAGCACTTATCTTCATGGAATATAATACCCGTATGCATAAATGCCGGTAAACAAAAATATTTTTAAATAAGCATGTGTTCCATTGCTCACCTGATATGAAACCCATTGATGAGCTATGGGGTATAATGACTAGGCTTGTTTACGCGGGAAATACTAAATACGAGTTTGTTTCAGATCTAGTGTGATTGCAAAAGAAGAGAGATGGCATTCAGATAAAGAGGACTTTCTTATCCGATTTGGTTGATCTATTGTTTTCAGTTAGAGTAGTATCTCATTTGAAGACTACGTCTATGTTGATATTGATATGCAGACCGGGAACAACCCATCTGATGAAGATATTCCAAATATTTTTAGAGTCAGGTAACAAGGAAGAAGAATTGGCAGATGTTGTAACCTACCAACATTTGGACGAAGTTCTTTATCAATTGACATACATACTTACATATTGTATTTCCAACCTTTGTGACTATGAGGAATTACTGTACCGACTAATGTGTTTGCAAGTCTAAATGTGTTAAAAGATTTTAGTTTTGTTGAGCAAGAAAACGAAAGAGTTGACTTCAAATTAAAATTACTGATTATTTTCAATAAAAATAATATAAAATAAAAATAAACATCATAATTTCTGTGCAATGAAGTTTCTATCTAATGAAGTGGTTTTCTGTTTTCGTACGAATTCATACGAAGTTCGACTGTAATTCAATAATCCGATTTAATGATTGCAAGCCGCCTCACTCGTATTATTCAAAACATTTGGATTATCAGTTTTGTTTTAACATAACACAAATTTCAATGTAAATTCAAAATATTTAGTTTGCTAGTGACAATAAAAAAAATTTAAATTAATTATATATTTAAAAAAAAAAAAAAAAAATCTTTTATGACTGTATGTATGTTTCTTTTGTCTTATATATATTTATTTAACATCAATGCTCTATATTCCCAAGTTGTCAATTGTTCAAAAATTTTCGGTGCAAGATCTTTGTGTTGGGTCCATAGAATGTATTTGTTTAAATAAGTAAGTGTATCCAGCATTTGATATGTTATCGTTTCTTTTCTTTCTTTTTACTCATACGCATTTCATCTTCATCCGCGTATCTATGTACATATGCAGTATTGTATACCTATATATTTCTTCAATGCAATCTTTCAAATTATCATAGCTAAAAATTTATGTGCATAGAGAATCTGAAGAAGTTGTTCTCTCATAAAATCCTTTTTATTTCTACAGAATTTATATTTTATCGAAGGATTAGTCGTCAATGGTGATGAATGGATATCCTCAGAGAGAGATCCAATTTATATGAGATATTTTTTAGACCAGCAAGCTTTAATATTTCATTTGATTGAATTCAGTGTCTTGTCATAATCTTCAGGCCCTCCACAAAACACAGAGTAAATCATGCAATTCGGTTTATAGAATATGCCAATGGCTATAATTACTGTACATCTTTGTATTTGCTGAAAATTTTGACAGGTTTCTTTCACATTAGCATTGAATACTGAGTCTAGGCTCAAATCAAATGACACTAAATCATCTACATATTGATTTTAAGTAATATAATATATGACTGATGGAAGTTCAAAAATCTACAATATTAACCAATTTGTTATTCTGACCGACCTTTTTTACACGTGACCTTTTAACAACAATAAAGTGACGTGGTTTTTTTTTTTTTTTTGTGTTATTTTCTGACTTTGTTCTAAGATCCTTGCTCACTTTATGTTGTGAGGATGTACATAATTGGTTTGGGGCGGCTGTGTATCATAAGGTCACAGTTTTCAGACAAAGTGGTGGCTTAGTTCAGTTAGCTTGGTTTGGGTTGTGTTATGTTATGTTGTGATGTGTTGAGCTGAGCTGAGCTGAGTTAAGTCAACTTGAGTTAAGTTGAGTTGGCTGACATTGACTGGTGGTTTGGTGTGGTGTTGTGTTAGGCACGAATGAGACTCTGAAACACGCTGAGTGAGAGTGTGTGCTTACTGCTTATTCATATGTCTAATGACCTTTAAAGTAAAGTTAAATTGTATTCGAGTTTGGAGACGTCAACACGTGCGTTGGCGTTGTTGTTGTTATTCTTTTTGTCATTGTTTGTGTTTGTGGTCTGACAACAAAATTGTCACGCGCACACGTACAGATATACAGTATTTACATACATACGTACATACATATTTACATTTATATTTATATATATTTTTTACATTTATTCATATTTATTTGACATTAAATTTCATTGATATTTTTTTTTATTAAATACATATTTTTCATCGACCATCAGCACAATAATATTTATACTTGTTCCCCCCCCCCACTTACTTTATGCACATATATTAATAGTAGTATGTTAATAGTAGTATCTATGAGCATTGTAAGTAGATATACACGTACTAGTTTGGTGGGGTGATTGGCTTTCATTGAAAGCACCCAGTTGAGTTAAGTTGAATGTCCTTTGTTGTTATGTTGACGTGTCCTTTAACTAACAAAACTGTAATTCATATATAAGTATATGCATGCTCACATATTTTGTGGTTTTTTGTACTCATTTTACTATAGCACCTCAATATATACAAACAAACATTGCTCAGCCCAAAAGTAGTCTATGGAATCTTTTGTAGTTTTCCAGTTGTTGCTCTCGAATAGAAGAGAAACGAACTGAGAAATAGAGAGAGAGAGAGAGAGAGAAAGAGAATTAAATCTTTTATATATGTACATATGTACAACTATGTTTATATTATTTCAAAAACTTCTTTCAATATTAAATGATTGAATATATTTTATTATTTATTCGAATTATGGGGTTTAGAGGAATAAAAAGCAGTTGGGCCCTCAAGACCCGAATTGATTAAAAATGTATAAATAATTTTAAAATCATCCCACTGTCCATTTCAACACGTGCGCGCTCTTTCTCTTAAGTGTGCTCTCTAATTTTGTGCATCTCTTTGCTGGTTTGTATACATTTGAATGTTGCTCTTTAATTTTATATCATATGCTGTTGATCTTGTCCGCTATACAATTAAACAAACTAATCATCCGCCTAAATAATTGAAATAACTGGAATGGATGGTTGTGATCATTTAACGAGAGTGAGTGATTGTGAGAGAGTGAGAGAAAATATAAAGATTAAGAGTGAATTGGCTTGTATTGTATTGTATTTTGACGTCATTAATGAGAAAATGCATATACCGCATAATTGTTTATTTATCGAAAACTTTGTGTGGGAATTTCCTTATAATATTTATCATATTCCAATGTATTCAACTTAAAGTTGAGTTTTTGCATTGTTAATTATGAATCATCATTGTCTTCATCGTCATCATCGTCATTACCATTTTTGAGCATTGAGTATCAATACATGTGATTGTTTTATTGTGTGTAGGAAGCATACACATGTAGTGTATGTGGTGTTGTTTTTTTTTTTTTTTTTTTTTAACAAATCACTATCACAATCACCAT
The DNA here is from genome assembly GCA_037040105.1 of Amiota albilabris. NCBI lineage: Eukaryota > Metazoa > Arthropoda > Insecta > Diptera > Drosophilidae > Amiota > Amiota albilabris. The sequence continues at coordinate 22,674 of JBANCV010000317.1, forward strand.
CATCATCAATGATGACTCATATATGTATGTATGTATGTGTGTACATATGGTGGATGATGGAATGCTTAACTTAATTCAAGAGTTGCAAGAACAAACTGCAACATGTTGATAAAACTATGTTGCAACATGCATCAGAGCAAAGCATCATGTTGCCGAATACCACATGCAACGAACAAATTCCATGCAACTTTATGTTTCATGCTGCATGTGTTTTGTATTCGTCGTTCTATAGTATTTTTGCTTTTCCTTTAACTAATCTTTAAGAGCATACATACATACATGGGTACATATTTGTATATACATTTGTAAGTTCAAATTCGAATAATGTACTATAAAACTTATCAAATATGACAATTTTCCTACATGTAAAAACCCAAATCAAAAAAAAACAAAGAAAAAAAAAAAAAAAACCACAACAACAAAAGATAAATATATATGTTTTTAAAGCGGTTTTCATGTTCTTCTTTTTGTTGGTGTTGGTGTTGTTGTTGTTGTTGTTGTTGTTGTTGTTATAGATGGTTGATTGTTTACCAAATTAAAAAATGCGAAAGATATGAAAATAAAAGTAATTAAAATGGTAAAATAGAAAATATGTATATATGTACATACTATCGTGATTGAGATGAGAATAGTGCGCATATCGCACATGTTTAACAGAAGTGTTACAACTAAAACAATGTAGAATTATTCACTATATAAAAATTTCATATACATACTTTCCGCATGAGAACGTATTTCTTCTATAATTAGCCAATTTTTACATACATATATAAATTGAAAACTTCAAATGCGATTTTCTCGCAATCTGTTTTTTGAGTTGTGACTCTTTAGTTGAAAATGCACACAATATGTTCTTCCTTATTTAATTTTACAAAAATGCTGATAATACTGTTTGGTAAAACACTTGGAAATTTCAAATATGTTAACAATTTCTTTAGCACGCTTATAAATAGTGCTGGAATGAAGGAAGGAAGAAAAAAAGCAATGCAATTCGGATTCGAACTTCAGCAATTTCAGCACATTGTGTGTGCACACAATGGAAAACGACTCATTTGTGAGTGTTCTTGAAACAAGTCTTTCAACTCTTTTTGTTTTATTCGCTTTGCTGACTCATTGAATTGACTTGTAGGCTGTCGTGCCACTCACTGTCATTTGGTATATGAAATTCACCTATCACCAATTAATTCAACTATGTATGTATGTATGTATGTATGTATGTATGTATGTTAGATTGATTCTTAATACCACATGAGTTGATTTGCGAAAGTGATAGTCCAGACAGTATGACTATTGATAGTGTTGCATGCATCAAAGACTATGAATACAAATATTGTATCGATCACGAAATTGTTGCTGCTCTCTTTTAAATTTCCAATTTCCGTATACCGAACAAAAAAATTGTGTGCAATCTTGGGATACCCAAGAAAAAATTTACACACAATTTGTCCAGTCTTTATTTCAATATTCATTCATAGTCTTTGATTGCGTCTAGCTTATAGTCGTTAGAGCGAGACAGAGGATAACAATTTGTTTAGTGTGCACTCGTGCAGGTCTGTTATATATATTACGTACGTACATTTGTACATACATATGTAATTGTAGATCAGATCCAATTGGATTTTTTTTATCATTTGCGAAGATGATAAAATCAAGAGATAATTAATTTGTGTTGTCTCACCTTGTCGTTCGTTAAACCCTCTGGTAATGCATGTGCCGATGCCAACGACAACGACAACTGAAATGGAAAGGGGCACTGCTCTCACGCTCTTTATGTGTAGAAGATATTGTACTTACAATATTTGTACACACATCCATGCATGCATACATAAATATTGTAAATGTTTTCTTAGTCTCTTAACTGTTCTCTTTTTCTGATTAGAGCGTATTACAGTGGAGTGGAGTAGAGTAAAGTGAAATACAAACTGACTTGACTGACTAATGAGCGAGCGAGCAATACCGGTGCCGCAGCAAACGAATCGAAACGATTCGAAACGAAACGAAACGAAACTAACGAAACAAAGTCGTCGTCGAAGACAATTTGGTCTTGTTGGGCTTGGTTATGATGTTCGTTGCTTGTTGCTCGCTTGGTTTCAGTCAGTACGCTTGCAAAAGGCGCGCGCGTTCTATCAGTTGTTAATCATTGTTAAGTTTGAAAGCAGCTTAAATGAAAAAATCTTAGATATTTTGTAAAATTTGTTTTTTTCTTTGGTTTTTTTTGGTTTTTTTTTTTTTTTTTTTGAATTATTTTCAATTTTTTTGGTTCAAAAAATACAAATAAAAAATTATGTACATATATATCTGTGTATATGCTTTGCTTCTGAAGATGTTCAAATTTTAATCAGTTGCGGCAGTTAATAAATGGAAAAGAAAATTTGTTATTATTTGTTTCTTCAATGCAAATGCGAAAAATATATTAAAAAAATAAAAATAAAAAAGTTAAGCAAAACAAAACAAAATTCTTTAAAATACAAAAATAAATAAGAAAAGAAAAAAAAAAAAAAAAATTGTGTGCAAGCCAAAATAAAATCAAATCAAACAAATCTTTTCTTTATACATACACAAAAATAAACAAAAATATAAACCCACGCAAAATACAAAAAAAAAAGAAAACAAAACAAAAAAAAAATAAAATAAAAAAATAAAAATCAAAAAGAAAACGAAAACAACAAGGCAGAAATCGTGTCAAATATTTTTACTATATACTATATATATATACAACATATGTATGTTTGTACATACATAGACATATACATATATAAAATAAAAACACCACAAGACATACAGACAGACAAACAGACACACAATACTTACATCCATATGTCTATCTATCTATCTATCTATCTATCTACCATGATGATGATGATGATGATGATGATAAGCATCAGATGATGATGTTATTGTATAAATAAAATCGTATCTATGTTGCTAAATAAACGTGTGCGATATTGAATAAGATATGCAAATGCATTTAACTATTTAGTTAGTTTATTATCATTTTATATAATATTCAATGGCAACTCAAACTACTATTGAAAAGAAAAATTCTTTTCCAAAGTCCTTAAATCTCGTTAAACAAAATAACAAGAATCATAATAAAAGAATATCAAGCGAATCTTATGAAACAAACACCGGAAAAACGGGGAAAAACTTGTGAAAGAAAATAAAAGAAAAAGAAAAACTAAAACAAACTTTGCATTCAATCCTTTAAATGTCATTTTGTTGTGTTGTTGCATTGCAAAACATGGCTTTTTATTTACAACAACAGCAACAACAAGAACAACAACAACAACAATTACAACAACTGAAGCATCACAACAATATAATATATAAAGACGAACATCAACACCCACAAGAAGCAACAGAAGCAGAGAAAAGAAAACTCAACAACGATATACACCAACAAGAAAAAGGAATAGGAATCGGAATCGGAATCGGAATAGAATTTACAAAGTGTAACGAACAATTTTATCAAATACTTCTACTCATTATTATTGTGATAATAAATAAAAAGAAGTTGACACTTTCACCAATATCACCAACATCAACATCAACAGCAGCAGCAGCAGCAGCATTAATATTATTATTGTCACCAACAAAAGTAATAACAAAAACATCAACATCAACGAGAAGAGCAACAACAAAGTTAAAGACAACAGCATCATCCACAATCCACAACACATTAATAAAAGGAAAAATAATAATAATAATAATAATAAAAAAAGGATTAATAATAAAAATAATAATAATAATAACAACAAAGGGAAAAGAAAAAAGAAGACAATTTGTGGTGAACACGTTTTTTGATGTCAACAACAACAATCAACAAAATCAAAATCAAATTAGTAATAAATATTATACGAACGATTTATCTATCTACATATATAAAAATATAACATACTACTCGTTTGGAATTTATACTACAATTTATCATTATTATAATCTATAGTTGGCTTAGAACAAAACGTCAAAAGTAACTTCGAAACAATAGGACACACAATCCAAAAAAGATACAATCACAAGTAAAAATTTTGTAAAAATCTAAAATTGATAAGAATTTTCGGGATATTTGGCGTTCTTGGATACGGGAAAATAACTATTTCATAAAACCAATTGTTAATTATAAATAAATGTTATTGTTAAAATTATAAATACGTAATACAAAAACAAAGAAAAAGGCGAGAAAGAAATTAAAATTAAGGATATTTACAACAACAACAACAACAACTACACCGACCAACAACAACAAAACACTTTAACCGTAACAGGTAACAACCCCAAACACACCATAAAACCAAACGAGTTGACTTGAATCGAGAAAATCCGACGAATCTTACGTTGAGAAAAAATTGCCCAAAATAAAAAAGGAAAAGAAAAGGATTAAGGATAAAGGAAAGCGGGAAAAAATAAGTGATTATTGTTTTGTCTTTTTTGTATTTGTGTAGCGCGAGCAGTGAACAAGCAAATTTGTCTACGTCGTCAGTCTTTTAATCTCTGTGTGTCTCAATAAAAATTCTTCGTTCAGTGTTTATACAAAATCCAACAACAACGAAAGCGCGAAAATCTTCAGCATTCAAAAAATCATCGTGAAGCAACGAAAATGGCGAGCCTACTGGATTTCTTTGGCGAAACGGATATTGTGTCAATTGGTGTGATTGCAGCAGTTCCTTGTGCTATTATCTCCATTTATGGGCTAATGCATCTTGTTGCCAGCACGTGCAATCGTAATAAAAGTGAGTATTCAGCTAAATTGATTCTTTGTGATATTTACACCACTGTACACCACACCACACCACGCTACACCATACCACACCATACCATACCACATCACACCATACCATACCATACCACACCACACCATACCATACCATACCATACCATACCATACCATACCATACCATACCATACCACACCACAGCACACCATTTCATTTTGCTCTACTCCACTCCATTCTCCTCCATCATTATGCTTTACTCACGCTCCTCTTCCACTACACTCGATTACATTCCCCTGCACTCCACTGCTCCTCACTTCATCCATTTATCACCATTATATAAATGAACTAACTGTCCTGGAGCAAAAGTTTCAGCCAAATCGTCCAAAGCGCGTTATTTCAATTAACTTAATTTTTTTTTGTTTGTGAACCAATTGGTTTGAAATAAAGGCTATAAGTTACAAGAAGCTTAATACAAAATACACCGGTGAAATCGGTTAAGCCATTTCTAAGATAAGCGTGCACAGACAATTTTTCTTAGATTGAAGTTGAATGGAGTTGTTCATTCATTAAAAGAATTCAAAATCCACACACAAAACCAGATATACAGATATATGCAGATACGCACAGATAAGCAGATAAATAGCAAATATATATATAGAGATTTGCATGAATCTAGTCATATGTTTTTATTCGTATTTCGTCTCAAGTATGGATCTTTCACCAACTTTTTCTGCTTCTTCTTCATTATCATCATGATTATCACTATTATTATCATCAGCATCAGCATCTATTAAAAGATAAAAATGATATGCATATGTGTATTTTTTTAAGAAATTGCATAAAATTAAATATCTAAATATCAGAGTATCTGAGCGAGTGAGTGTGTGTGTGTGAGTGACTGAATAATCAAAGTTGAGGAAAATCCCATGTTGGTTTTTTGTTTTGTTTTTACCCAGTCTATACAGTATGTGTATTGTATGTATTTTTGTTAAAATAATACCAATGTGTTTGGAGGAGTGTGTGTGTGTGTGCAGCACAGAATGTATGCCTGACCTACCTTTTTATGGTAGGCAAATACAGCTGCGCTACTTGCCTAATTCTTATTTGATTTGAAGAACAAAAATACATATATGGTACAATACAATATATATTCATAAATTGATAAATAATGAGGTGTGTGAATCTGGTTTCAAATGAAATTAAATGAAATTTTAAACTTAAAAATATATATAGTAAGCAAGTAAGTAGTACAATTGCCATAACCATAGTTTGTAGTAATTAGTAGTAGTAGTAGTAGTGGTAGTGGTAGTGGTAGTAATAGTATCTAAAAGCAATTTCGCTAGTGTAAAACTATTATTCGAAAGTTAACGTAACAAAGTCGCAACGACGTAGACGTACACATGGAAATTGGAAATGAAATGGAATTTTTCATTTAACCTGATACTATTACTGATAATAGTAGAGTATGTGATTTGAGGAATTTGAAATTATTTTGGGTTTTTTTTCGCAATATTTATTTCAATTTTAGTTGTGATTGCAGATTTTTAGTTTCCATTAAAGAAAAGAAAGAAATAGTATTGTACAAAAAATAATAATAATAATAATAAAAGCAATAACAAATAATGAAAAGATGAAGATGATAATAAGTACCGAGTATAGATAGATAGTTTGTTGCCTTATATTGAGTAAATTGAATATTGTATTTTAATTTATTTTTGTTTTGTTTTTATGGACGATTCGAAATACCATAGAAGAAGAATTTGAATACAAATACATATTGCACCACAACAACAAAAAAACACGATTTTTGTGTTAAAAATGCAGAACTATTCGTTATATAATGTTTTATATTCTCTGAAAAATTCATGTTCTTAATTAACATACTCTTCGCGTTAGCACAGAATATTTCTTCTATAATTACCCAATTTCTGAAATTCCAAAATCCTACGATTATTGAATCGTATAGCTCACATACAAATTCAAATTCAAATTCATGTTCGGCAAAAGTGGTTCCTATAAGTGTCTGATGCTGATGATCACTAACAAATTCAAATTTCAAGATCTGAATCGAGTATATATATTGCGGTCTCAATATTGAAAAGCCGTATGTATACTGTTACCATTTTAAACATAAGTCAAATCAATATTGTAATCATGGGAGCCTTCAAGGCAAAAACGTTTAACTAAAGATATCTTTAGATCTTTCCAATTCTCATTCCATTCAATTTCATTTATTTTAACTACCGCATTTACTATGTAAAATGTGTTGATAAATTTTGTTAAAACCATATGATGATGAGATGAAATTACAATAGTAAATGTTTTTTACTTCCCTTCTTGATATTTCCGGCTTGAAAACATGTTGTTCACCTTTTTTTTTTCTTTTTCTTCTTTTTCTTCTTTTAATGACATGTGCATTTGCAGCTTTCTTTTAGTAAGTAAATGTATTTGTTGTTGTTTCTCGCTCACACTCACTGCACCTCTCTCTCACCTTACCTTAAAAAATAAAATTTACTTAACGAAACGCGAAACTCAACTCAACTCAACTCAACTCAACTCAACTGAACTGAATTGAAATGAACTGAACTCAACTCAACTCGACAAGGTTGTTGTAGAAATATTAAAACAATTGCTGTTTTGGTGTATTATTACTGGTTTTGTTTTTTTGATTTTTGATGGTTTTAGTTTTTGTTTTTGTTTTTGTTTTATTTCAAATTCATCATTGTTGTGCTTGCGGCTCTCTGTGGCAAGAAAAAGAAATGAGAAAACTTGAATACAAAAACGAAAAACCCAAATCCAAACATATGCCGTCACTTTCTTTTTTTTTTTTTTGGTCTTCAACTGACGGACTGACTGACTGTGTGCATCTATTTTATTCTGGTGTGTTTGACTTTGTTTCATTGTTTCTCCGGTTGGCTGGTTGGTTGCTTTGGGTTTCGCTTTGTTTCAATGTTTTCCCGTTTGGGTTTTCTTGGTCTTGGTCGTTTTGTGGCTTGTGGTTTTTTACATCAATTGACTTGACTGTCTGCCTGATATGTAGACAATTTTGTTTTTCTTTTTGTTTAATAAATAAATTTTATTAAAATTAATTAATAATATTATTATTGCGTTCTATTTCTGGTATCGTTTTTCAATTGATTGTCGTCTCTCTGTCAAAGTTCATAATTCGTATTTCACCGATCAATCGATCGATTCATTGATTGACCTTTCTCAACAAACAAAACAGAAACAGAAACAGATGCTGATGCTGATGCTGATGCTGATGCAGTTACAGATAAAGACACAAAAACAGAAACAGAAATATAGGTATACAAATACAAACGATAGAAAAAATTTAAATAAAAGAAAGTAACTTAATTTTTATTGTTATTTATTTGTTGTTTGTATGTTCTTCTTCATAATTTTATATTTGTATTTATTATTATTAATTTAAAATCAATCGGTTTGATTTGATTAAATTTTGATTTTATTTTTGATTTCTTTTTTCATTGGCTCTCCTATCTATCTTCTATCTACCTTCCTCCTTTTTATTATTCTCCTTCATCCATTCATCTTGGCATATAATTTTTTTTTTAATTATATAAGATTGATTCATTTTTCTTTTGTTAGATACCAATACCAATAAAAAAAAAAAAAAATAACAGTATGTAGTAGTATATTAGCAAGGGCTTCATCTTTATATAATTAACCAACGAGAGTTTCATAACCAACCAACTTTCGTTTGTTGTTTGCTGGTCGCTGATTTGATTTAATATCATCATCATCATCATCAACATCATCATAGCATTAGAGTTACATGCTGTGAACTGGACGAGTATTTTGAGAAAGTGAAAATAGTATACCTTAATTTTGTTATTATCTTTAAGAAACCTATACACTATACTATTATGTTTCATAGTGGTGCATAGGATTGTCTATACACTATACTAGATATAAGTATTTTATTTACTTTACCTAATCTGTCTGCTTCTTCTACATATATACGTATATAAAAAATTGATGTCGGCATAAGTATGAGATCGATAAACTCCAACACCGTTTAACCGATCTCCATGAAACTTGGCAGATATATGTACTTTTTTATGGAGAAGGTTATTATGCTATTCTTCATCACATTGCGCTGCAGAGATCACCTTCTACACCGTAAAACAGATTGCCATGACAATCGGTATACATCATAGGTATACGAACCCGGAAAATATTCTCACATTATTTTACAATAACTCACCAAAGATCACTTTCTACCAATCGTTCACGTTTCACTTATTCAAGAGATAGAATCGATGAATTATGACAAGAACAATGACTACAAAAATCAAAAATAACGGACTAACATCACGTCGGGGGCTGATATAGATAAATACATCGTAGTATGTTATTGTAAATAAGTTGATCGTGTAGTGTATTTGAATGAGGACTTCATTATTATGAAAAATCAATTCTATGGCCCGTATAAAATTGCCAATTAAAAATAACAAAAGAATAGTTAAAAGTGAAATTTTCAAATTTTTAAATGATTACGCAGAGAATATACCTACTAGTAAGATCGTAAGTGGATAGAAAGATATGTAGATGAGATGATTCATGACATAAGAAAGAAAGGCCGTCACCGCCGTAACAGTTGTGTTTATAAATTTTTTGTTCTGTTTGTATTGCTCATCATTAATTTATTCATTCTTATTACTTATTTTATCTTCATAGTATCTTCCTCTCTCTATCATTTTCTTTGACTTTTTTTTTTGTTAATGATTTGTTTTGGTTTTGGTTTTGGTTTTTTTTTTTTTTTTTTTTTTTTGATTTGGCTTTGTTTTGTTTTGATTTGTACTTTTTTTTAAAATTGTTTTTGTGCCGAACGAATAGCGAAAGTATTCAAATTTAATTTGTTTTGTTGGTTATTTTGGAATTTTTATTAATACGAGTATATTGTTGATGTGATTCTTTTTTTACTTTAAGACTCGTGACTCCTTGGGGGGGGGTTTTTTGTTTTTATTAGTATTAATACATACTTTATATGTATATATGAACAGAACATGACACCACCATCACCCACATCTTTGGAGAGTAAATATAGTACTGATTAGTATTATGGATTGGTATTTGTCAAAGATATTTGTTCACACATTCCTTTGTGATGTGATGTGATGTGATGTGATGTGATGTGATGAAATGAGATGAGAGTAAAAGTGTTGACCGATAGAGGTTTATGGCCAAAATTAGTTGTTACAGCTGCTTTTCTGTTAGGTTAATTGTACTGTACCTTTGGCATCATCATATTTCATATTTTTCCTTACGATTTGTTTTATCATATTGGATAACTTTTACCTCGTTCGCTGTCATTGTCGTTTGTCGTTGCCGTATCACATCCAATTAACCTCAATTTTTTTTAAGTTGACGTAGCGACGAGTCTCTTTAACAATTTAACTTTGCACTGTAAATAATAAAATTCACAACGAAAATAAATCCAAAAAAAAAGTAAAGTTGATTTGAAACAGCGCAATTTCATTTTTTTTAGTGCTGCGAAACAAATATACTATTGTCTATCTGTCCCGACTGTATACCGTTTATGTATCTCAATTGTATAAACTAAGTACAGTAAAAATGGAAAATTGTATTAACATTTCATGTTGTTGGAAATTGTGTTGCTGTTGTTTGAAATCTATATAAATAAAAATGTAAATGTTCGTATATTCATGACCTCAGAACTCGAAAACTAATTTACCGATTGCTTTGAAATTTTGACACAACGTTTCAGTCGATTAGGGACGTGTTCTTAGATACTTATTATTTACATATATATACTTACTTATTTACCTCGTATTTATAAAAATAAATTTTAATGTTGTATATGCCATCTGTGGTACAAAAAAAACAAAAAAAAAAAACACACACACACACACACTGTACTAAAAATCTGTTGTTTTATGACAAAACATATAGACTGGACAAAACATGAAAGGAGACAATTTCGTGAGTGAGTTGTCGTCCACTCTATATGCATATTTAATAGTGTTTAACCAGGCTGAGCCCCACATCAAAGCGTGTGGGGGGTATAGCTAGTTTGATATATGTGTATTTGTAACTAGTATATTAAATGTATCTAGACTGTTATTTGGATCTTCTTCTTGTTGTTGTTGTTGTTGTTGTTGTTGTTCGTGATGCGTTAATTGCAGATGCAATGATGTTAAGACTTGCATAAAACGATTTGTGACGCTTTATATTGCATTACATTTAAGACACACAATGTATCAATCTATCTATCACTATCTGTATCTGTTTGTGTTTTGTCTGATTAAAAAACTTATTGTCTTATTATTATAATTTTAACACTGAATGAAAGATTCAACTTTGATTGAAATACTTAATTTTTATGCAAACTATTTCAGTTGACAGAGTCTCCCTTACCCGATATTTGCTTTTTCTCTTTTGTCATTAATTTCTCTTTTTAACTCACATTGCACATTTGTGCAAAAAGTGGCTCAAACAGGGCCAACAACTTACGCAAGAAGTGAAAGTATCTCATGTAGGTTACGTTTTCTTAGTTGGTTGGTTGACTTTCTTGTTTACTTAGAAATTGCCAGTCTTTGGTTGACACATAATAAATTAAGTTATTGTTTTCCTTATATGATTATCTGACAATTGTTAAAATGCTGCATTATTCTCCATGGTTTTAACGAATCTTAGCATCACTTTAAAAGATAATCGAAATCCCGTTTTGTTCCAATATGCACAACATCTAAACCAAGCAACGAATTTCGTTACGGTTTTCACTGTCATTTAGAGATTTTATTACATAAAGTATAAACAGACTTCATTTACGTCAGAATGATGAAAACTTCTATGAAGAAATGGAAATTAGTTTGTCTAATGCAAGATCAAGGAGTTTTTTTTTCTGAAGAAATAGACTATCATCCATCTACTCATACTATATATAGTCAAATAAAATAAATTCTGCCATAAATTAAGCTTCTTCTATTGAATATATTGTAAAAATGATCCTGTCGTTTCTGTTGTTTATGAATATGAACGATGAATCTGAAGGTTTCTTCAAATATGACTGTACGGGGCAAAACGGATCGCTAATCTATTACTATATAAGCTAATTGAGTTTTGCAACTGTCGTTCGAAATCCATTGTAATCGTGTCTAGGTCACTTTATCATTTTATAACTAATATGTCGCTGTAAATGAATGGTGGGATTTGGGGTGATAAGATTTAGAATGAGAGGAAAGTTCCATCAAAAGTCACATTATTGTGGATGGACAGAAGCTGGTACCGTTATATGTGCGTTGTAGGTAAAATCGAGTTCATACACTTGTCGTATCGTATTATATTGTATATTGTATATTGTATCTATGCAGTACGTAAGTACTATATGTATAGTACTTATATAATTTACACGTTCATGTCTCAAGTTCATTTTATGTTTTCTTATTGTTTTAAGTTTTATTCTTTTTGTTGTTGTGTTTGTTTGTTGCTTTTGCATCTTTATTGTTTTTAATGCACGTATCTTCTTGCCCACACACACACACACACACGCACACACGGTGAGATATAATTTTATTGTATCTTTCATACACGTACCTAGGAATGTGTATACCATATAGTATAGTACAATATCTATGCATGTATGTATGTATGTATGTATGCAGATGTATGGTGTATCACATGCATGTGACTTTGAGATTGTTTAAATTTCGTTATTTGTTGTGTGCTTTCGTTTATTTTCAAATAAAATAAAAGACTTTCACACCAAAATCAAGAAATACAATTCCAAGTTAAGGTCACGTTTTCTTCATTGTTATTCTGCTTAATACAATTTTATTGAATTTTATTATTTAGTTTTTAGTTTCGACATTTTCTCATAGATTTCATTTCACTTCTTTAAAGTTTAATGGAAGTCATCAGTCAATGTCAATTCATCACTATATATATAAATAAATAATATAAAACAAATACATAATTAAATCCATATAAATTATTGAAAATCTTATATCGATTTTATTTATTATTTATTGTACTATAATCTTCAAAATAGTGATGAATTCAATCTGCATTAGTTTTGATGTTGCTGTTAACAACCTTCCTTTGTTCCTTTGTTCCTTTGTTACATAACATACAAACATATGTTCACCCTTTGCAGAATGTTAGCGAAGCGCAATGAATAGTAGTGAAATGGATAACTTTCTCAGGGAATTATATATTTTTGCTTTTGCAGCAATCTATCAAATATTCTTTCGTATACATTGGACTACTTTCTTTACTTTGTCAGGTTTCTGTAGAATAGCGATAACTGCCCACTTCAGAGAAAACTCTGGTACTGTCCTTGGCCTGAGGATCAGCTAGGGTGAACACCTTGAATCGGTGCTCTAGTTTGTCTGCGAAAGCATCTGCCTTTTCTTTGTTAGAGAAGCACCATGAATCATCTGTCATTTGCTTCAACACTTGCCTTGTAATGTAATGTTACGAGTCCCATTCCAAAGATTGAAGATTGAAGATTGAAGACTTTCTCTTTTGGATCAGCATTATGAACAGATTGACAATATATTTGCTCTTGGTCTCCTTGAGAGTTTTATTTATTTTCTGCGTTTCTCTTCTCCAAGCACGATCATCAAAAACATTTTTGGTCCAGAGATATCGCTGCATTAGAGCCCGATTATGAAGTAATATATCATGGATAGCAGGATCAATCTATCAATACTACCAATCCCCTTCGCCTTCCCTTATAATCAGGCATCACAATGAGCCATAAAGGCTTCTGGGTGAACTCACAAGCTGTCTGTATAGCCTAACCTAACTTAGGTAATAGTAGCTAAGCTATCTATCTATGTATATATATATTAACTAACTTCCTTTGAAATGCATTTAATAATACATAAATGTTTTCCGAGTAATATGACGCCAATTTTGAAATCATAAATGTCAAGTGTCAAAGGTAAAATGACTGACTTATTTTTAAAACTAATTAAAGGCATATCCTAAACAATTGGGATAACCCGTGATTAGAAGAAACTCATTAAGTTTCGAAGATGAGAATGAGAAGAAGAAGAAGAAGAAGAAGGCCAAGCAGGTATGTGTCTGCATTCCTCACAAGGGTAGGTAATTAGAGAAGTAAACAAATTATCAAAGGGTTAACTGACTATATTAGTAACAGACAATATGGAAATGGCATCAGTGTTAAAATATAATCTAAAGTGATAACTTCGCAACTCAGTGCAAATGTCTAAAAAATATTTAAAATAAAAAAAAAAAAAAAAAACAAAAAAAAAAAAACGAGGTAAGTTCTTAAAAATAAATCTTAATATAATGAAAATATTTATTTATTTGTTTATTTATTTATTTATTTATAAAATGTAAAGTATGTTTGTTTGTTGTGTTTTGAATAATTGACTATTTTCGGACCGCGTGAAGTCCTAGTTGTTCAAAGGCTTTTGAAAAGTCTAGAAATATGATCGATATAGTGTATTTAAATGTTTCATAAAATCAAATGTGTTTGAGTTCAGTCAGTTTGATGTTTTTCCGCTTCCTATAAATCATCTACTGTACCACCCACTCTGTACAACGAGCAACAATGGCAAAACAATATATGAATATGAAATATACATATACATATGTTACTATTTTGAAATATAGATTTACTTGTAGCATCCATTTAACCCAAAATGCGTGTACGCTTGGTGCCAACATTATGATGTGTCACCATATACTATACACTAATGGGATCTCAGATGCCTGTGGATGTGAACGCGTAGTAATAGTTACAAGTGTAGGGTATTAAAATACTTTCATTATGGTTGGATATATTTATATCTTGTATCTTATCTCATTCGTTGCTTTGGCGCTATGCAAACGTATCTGTTTTTTTTTTTTCTTTCTTTTTCTTTAATTCTTTTCTTTTTGTTTTTTTGCTTTTGCTATAAATTTGCATGAATGAAATTTTTGTGTTTTGTTTCGTTGACGCGAAAACAACAAAACTATATTTTGTTTATTTTTGCCTTTCTTTTTTTATTTCATTTATAAATATAGTAATAAAATCTGTGTGTATAATGATTTATAATCTATACATACCTAAGTATATTTTGTAGGTTTCTTCTTTAATTTTCGTTGAAGAATATTTTACTCAATGTTTAGAAAGAATTTGAGAATATTTGTTTGTTTTGTTTTTTGTTTTTGGGCTTTTCTTGTCATGAGTCGCAAATTAATTGCAAAATATAAATAATAAAGCACATGATATTAAGAGAAACCATCAATGGACTAATGATCCATAATATAATGATTGATCCAAGCTTCTTGTATGGACAAGTGATTCCTTCAATTGATACAACTTTAAATTGAATTCATTTCACTTCATGGGTTGAGCTCAGATGATGCCTTCCATACATTTACTGAATATTTTCTTTGTTTGTATTTGCATATGCATTGCATTATGATTGATGATTGATGATTGATGGATGAACCGAATGGTTTGTAGAAAATTTGTTTAGTCTTGTTTTGAGTGAGCAGATATTGTTCTTGTCCTTTTTTGTTATTGTTAATTTCGATTTTGAGTTAATTGAGAGAGAGAGAGTTGAGAGATGAAATACATTTTTGAAATTGAGATTTTTATCGATTTTTATCTCGATGATGAAAAAGGTGAAAAAATTTCAAATACATTTTGAAACTGGTACCAGTTCGTGCCTAGCGCCGCCGCCGTCATTCAAAAACAAGAAGCTTCTGCTGCTGCTGCTGCTGCTTCTTATTCCTTTTCTGGTTAATAGAGTACAAAATGAAAACAAATAATCAAAAAGAAAAGAAAACAAACGAACAAAATAATAAGAAATAAAGAATTTGTATCGCAATTTTAGCAAAGCGAAATAATGACAAGACGCAAACGAACAAAACAAAACAAGAGTAAATACATCACAAACATAGAAGATACTACATACAAACAAATACATAATACATATGTATAAGTATTTGTTTAGGTATGAGATACAACATTCATACATATATACATACATACATACATACATACATACAAACATGCAATAATTTTCGGACGCTAACCTGTTGATGCTCGATTTATTGATGAGCCAAACTGGGCTGGGCTGGGCTGGGCTGGATTGGTGGATTTGACTGGGTTGGGTTGGATTGGATGGGTTAGATTAACTGATGCCAAGAGTTGAATGAATTCGAATTCAATAATTCAGAATACATACGAGTACGACATATATACGTATATATTATTAATCTGTGAATGCGTATAAATATTTCTATATCTATGTATGTGTATCGTAGATAACTATGTGTGTTAAAACGTAAAATAATCCTGTTTCTTGTGGGCCGTAAAAACCTGTCAGTCACCAGCAAGAGTTTATTGTGTTTTGATATTCATTTATACAATGCTTCAATGCTTATTAATGTGTGCGATTTGGACAATTGAATCAAATATTCTGGGATATCAAAATCATTGGATGGAGGAGAGCGGATCGCGTAATCATTAGTCATTGACATTATTATGATGACGATATACTGTTCTTCACCATCATATATATACATGGATTCAACTGTATCTATGCTTATGTACATATGTATAAGTATATATATTTAATAATGACTAATGATTACGCGTGGTTTCTCTGCCAAAACGGAAATGCGCTTGAAGATGCTAAATGTAAATGTGACAGAAATCTAAATTCGGAAAATAAAGAGAGGAAATTTCTTGAATTTGCGCATTTTTGCATTTTCTTTTGAGTTAACATCTCATCATCACAATACTAGAGTATTCACCGAAGGAACAGACACACAATGTTGTACACACTATCTACTTCCATCCACATCCACATCGTCATCATCATCATCATCATCATCATCATCAGCATTGCTATCACTTTGTGATAATTATTAAGTTTCTGTATTTCGATGATTCTCTGGACTGAAAAGACTTAAAATTACGCATCAAGCGGAAGATGGACGTTGGCATTTAGTAGATACATAACATACTTATGTGTGTGTGTGTGTGGTTTTTTTTTTTTTAAATAAAAAATAATGAAAATAAAAAAAAAAAAGAAAACAAGAGAGAAACAACAAAATCAAAAGCAGCAATGAAAATTGTGTGCTTGGCAACAAAGTGAATGAACAAACGACGATGCCAAGCTTGAATGAGAGTTTATAACTTTTTCCCCCTTATCACATGCCCTGTATCCATGTTGTAGGGTATATTGACTTTGTGGTCACATACATATACATATGTACTAATAAAATAAGAAGGAAGAAGGAAGTGTAACATGATTATTCACATGTCAGCACATGTTTCTCGGAAACAATACTCGTCGTACTCTTTTTCTAAAAGATGAAATTGATTAGATGAAATTGAATATTCAAAGTTTTGATGCTGGGATGAATTATATGGAATGGGATGGATACACGTTTAAGGTATCCGATAGTCTTGTATTGTCTTGTATTTCTTTTGTTATGATTGTCTTTGTTGGCGCTTCTGTGGCACTGGCATGGTTAAAAACTCCAGACACAAAAACGAACGAATAAAGGAAGAAGTATACAAAATAACAGAGAGCAGAGAGAGGACGCAGCAGCAGCAACTGACAAAAATGATGAAGGCACACACTACCACTATACTATACCATACTTTACAAAAGATACTTCACAAAAAAAAAAAAAAAAAAAAAAAAAAAAAAAAAACAAAAAAAAACAAAAAACAAAAAAAAAAAAAAAAAAAAAAAGATAAAGCTTTGCACCTACTTTACCATAGTGTTAGGCATTGATGGCATCCATAGG